>JAXBDA010002335.1:0-43632 GCA_036023075.1 Gaultheria prostrata | reverse complement strand
GGCTGGATGCCACTCCTCACCCAACTGTGCCCCGATCTCGGGCTAAGTCCACGGTATCACGTATTCGACGATGGTGAACCCTGCAATGGGTAGGGGGCCAGACGGATCATGGTGAAGCCAGCCGCTATAGTAACCAATGGTTAGCAGGAGTTGGATCGATTTTTCCGGTTAAACATTGTGATTATGACGGCTGAGATTTCTCTAATGAGGTGGAACCCCAATTTGGCAAAAACAATCATCCGACCGGGGCCTTTGTAGGGAGGAAAATATGGGATTATTAACTCACGTATAGTGTTTTTAATGATAAATTAATTCCGTCTAAAAAATGATTAATTAATTAAACTGCTGTTTAAAAAAATTAATTAAACTGCTCTTTAAAAAAAATTATTTTCAAACTATGGTAACTCGTATTTGAACGGTGTGATAACTACAAACTCAGTCTCAGTAGCAGGGAAAATTATCACTAATCCAATATGTTCTTTATGCGGTAAAGTAGAGGAATAGATTGGCCATGTTTCTATTTCAATGTGAGTTCGCAATCAAAGTTTGGATTCATTCGCCCTTCCGCTTGAGGCCAGAAGAGCTCCAAGATTGCAGTCTTGCAGATATATGTCAGACTGGTAGACGTGTATTCAAGATCGTATTACCCAAGCTCAACTTCCGGCTTCTTCAATAGGGCTTGGCCTCACTTATTGCTGGTGGATTTGGAGAATGCGAAATGAGTTTGTCTTCAATGGAAGAAGATGGCGGAATGAGGTAAGTGGCGTAGCAAGAAAATTGTTTAAGTGAGGGCACAGTTTATAAATGCCAAAACTTTTGTTGTGAATTTTTTTTTCTTCTTAAAGAATCTAACATGTCTTGATTTTCATTTGAAATGAGTCTCGCTTGACTTACATTTTATGGACAGATATTCCTCTTAGCCTATTTGGTTGTACCCGTTGGCTTCCAAGGGGAGGTCTGGGGTTCGAGTTGGTAGAGGTCTGAGGTTCTGTAAACACGTTATAGTTTCGAGGCAAAAATTCACTGAATTAAGGCTTGTTTGAGAGTAATTAGTGATACAGTGGTTTTGGGGCATCGCCACGTGATGCCCTAACACCCTTCTCTATCACTTTTTTTTATCGGCCTTCATCACATACTCAGGTAAACTCATATATTTAGTCTTAAGCCCCACACAAATATGCGCAGGAGAATGATATTATAACACCGAGTAATGATGCCCCGAGAGCACTAATTATTTTTTGTATAAAACAATGTGATGTATATTTTCTAAAAAAAATATATATATATCCTTCCAAAAATCCAGTATGGGCACAGGCCCACACTAGTCTATATGTGGCTCCGCCACTAGGTAGTCAGTGGGAAAGCACAAGCAGATTTTTATGCTTTTGTGGATGCATTCAGAAAGCCTGCTCATACTCCTTCGAATATTCCAAATCCACGGGACGGAAAAATGGCAGTGTTCTGGAAAAAGTGTGGTAAAGATTAATATTGAGGGCGCTGTGTCTAAGGTGACAAATTCTATTGGGATAGGGGCAATAGCTTTAGGAGATAATGGTGTAGTGCTTGGAATCCTTTTGAAAGTTCATATGAGAATTAGCTCGCCGAAGATTGCCGAGGCTATAGCGATTCGAGAAGGCTGAAATAAATCTAGGGATTGCTATGAATTGTCTGAAAGTTATCATTGAATTAGACGTGAAGCCGATAATTATATGCTTTGGTATTTATGAGAATCCGGCGTCCGATATCGTAGTTTTAGTGCAAGATTGCTTAATTTTGAAGAACTCTTTTTTCTCGTGTCAGTTAAGTTTTTGCCAAATGAAATTATAATCAGGGCGCACATGATTGTGCAAGAAAGGCCATTTTTAATGGTTTGTCCGAGTTTGTAGCCTAGCGGTTATTTCTTGATTCTCCCACAAGCTAAACCAGAGTTCAAGCCTCGGCAGAGACGTCTGGGATTTAGGGCTATGGATAGCTTCTAAACGCCCTCCAGACCAACTCACTAACTCCCCCACTGATGTTTATCGAATGGAAAAAAAAAAAAAGATTTGTCCAAGGTTGTGGACTTCTGCTTTGCTCCCACGAGACTTTTTGCTCTTTTCCTCCCGGATTAGTAAATCTTCTCTCTTTTGTCAAAAAAATAAAAAATAAAAAATAAAAAAAAGAATTTGCTAAACACGTCACGCGCTTTCTACCCGTCCCCTGATATACTATACATATTTCGTTGTTTTTTGAAAGGGACCTGATAAATAACATAATTATCCGTAAATCCGATTCTGTCAAATGAATTTATTCAATTAAACAAAGACGTGCTTCAAACACGCTTTTTACACGCTTTTAACTGAAAAAACAACTTCTTAAATGCCCATGTTAATTAATCAGCCCCAAAACATGACACCCACCCAGAGAGAAGACGAATTCGCTTCGCTGTTACGTAAGAGAACAAACCTGCGACTTCCAATCCGCGTACGCCTAGAGATACAGAGAGAGAGAGAGAGAGAGAGAGAGAGAGTGAGAGGATTTGAGTGAGTGAAGATCAGAAGATGTCGGTACCTCCGACGAACGACTGCTGTTCGATCTGTCACGGCAATTTTCGTGTCCCCTGCCAAGCCAATTGCTCTCACTGGTTTTGCGGTTCGTCCATTTCTACGCACTCTACATTTCTGTTTTTGTTTTGTTTTGATTTGTTTTGTTTTGTTTTTTTCCTACATATTACTATGTCTATTCAGATTTTCACCTAATTCAACGAATTGATTCCTCTTGAAATTTCTAGGGCATAGTCTCCTTTTTACTGCAATTTGTTTTCAACCAATATAATGCTGTCTCCTTCTATCTATGTAAGTATATATATAATAGACTCCGGGCACACGCGATGCGGGTGCAAATTGTATTATGCAAAAGATGGAAAGAGGAAAATCTGGACTGGTGATTAATCTTTTATGAAATCTGGAATGTGGAAGTAGAAAAAAGAGGAAAAGATATTTCGGGTAGCAAATTTTTTTTCTTTGCAGTATCTTCAGGTAGTTAGAAGGGCCACAGGCAGCCTTGGGTATTCATATGACCACCCTTAACTTGCATCTCCATGTAGGGAATTAGTAAAAATTTTAAGTTCACCTCACTATTTTGAACACCCAATCCACTGACTTGAACATTTTAGCTTAAAAAGTTGCACATTTAGCCAACAGGGATGGAACTATTTGTGAATAATTTTAGTCATGTGTTACAGGCCGATCTAAAATTAACATCGTGAACTGGACTCATCAAAGTCTTGATTTTTATTTGTTTCGATCAGCACCATACCGAAGTTAGTAAATTGATCAATGATTCTGTAATTCTTGAACACCCTAGTACAAATTCCTAGAGCCGCCACTCATTGGGTGGGGAAAAAAAGCTTGCGATAGCCTCGAAACTGACGTTCACACGGAAGGGTTTTTCCCTTCATAGTAGTAATAGGTATAGCCTATTTGGATACGGCATCTGAGCAAAGCAATAATAATGTTGCGATCCACAACCTCAACTCGATTAGGCGGAACTTGGAAAGGTTAGTACTGGACTGACAAAATCTTATACAAACCCATCTCATCGACGTGGAGAAATAGAGGGATGGGGCCAAGTTGATGACTTTAATTTAACAATGGTGACGAGATGATTTGATTTTGATATAGCTTGTTGTTGGTCTGTAGCCTTGCATTTTATGCTTTGTTGAAATTCTGAGGATGTGTTTTGAAAGGATTGAACACAGGATTCTCAAAGCAATGGGTAGTTAGTTAAGGCAACCAAACAAAGTATGTCCACTAATGGAGCTTTACAAAGTTCAAAGTAAGGATTTATTTGGACCGCTAATAACATGGGATGCAAGAAAGTAGAAATTCATCCTGTACGTCCTCTCACAAGAATCAAAATTGCTGGATAATTTCATTACACGAGACCCAAGGAGAAAATAAGTTTCCATGTAGCTAGACATCTCCGCTTTGACTTCCTTGTATTAATTGTGTGCACAAGGCGCATTATTTTTCCTTTCGCACCATCCTTTTTGTTCACATGGAAATACATACTATGTTGTAACTTCACGCGAGAGAAAAAAAAAATTAAGTACATGCTGTGATATTTAACCAAAGAGAAGCCTTGAAAAAACTAGATTGAATAAAATTGCGGTGGCCCGTCACCCGTGGCAAATAGATGATTTCCTCCTAAGTCGATATCGTTAGATATTTAGTTGTGCTTGGCGCATCTCCTTTTTCAGGTAATTGCATTCTACAAGTTTGGAATTATGGATCAACCTTTCAGCCATGTACATGCCCTTTATGCCGTCGTCAAATTACCTTGTTGATTCCTACTGATGCTGCATCACGGCAGCGTGAAAATTCTGAAGATGCTGAGATTCTTGGAAAGATTGAAAGATACAACCGCCATTTTGGTGCACGCTCTACTGGTTTCATTCAGGTTCGTTTTGAGATAGTGTCATTTTTGTTAAGAATTAGAGCTCGAGTTTGGAGATAATAACAACCCTAAGCATGAATGTATTAAGGTTTTGGCATTTCAATTTCTTAGCTTTATGCGGATCCTTTTTTCTCTAAGCTCTAATCTTTTCTTGGGTCGTGTCAAAAATATAAATGATAAAATTACCCCTCTCTATTTGTCACAAATAAGAACATCCCTCTCTCTAACAGCTTAAACTTTTAGATAAGTTGGTGCCTTGGTGGTTAACAATCTAATATGGTATGGTATCAGAGTAGGCAATAAATTTGTGTTCGAACCTCACTAGCTACCTAGTTATTGAATATTTGCAAGTGTATAGCCCGCTTATGGAGGAGAACCAGGCTACACGTGAGGGAATCTATTGAGAATATAAATAACAAAGTTACCCATCTCTCTAACAGTTTAAGCTTTTAGACGTGTTGGTGGTTAACAATCTAATATGTCACAATATGTAATCAAGTATACTGGTATCGAAAATGAGTAGATTCAGCAGAATGACATTTTCTGTTCCAATGCGGATCCTGCTGTGGTGGTGTCTTCCTATGTTTTGTTTTGATAATGTGGAACCCTCGAAGGCAGGTAAACTTTTGATTTCCTCTTACTGTAGACCATATTTATGGGATAATGGACATTCTCAACTGTAGTTTTGATCGTAAAAGGTTATTCTGTTCTTCACCAGGACTATAATTCTGTGACTAGTGTTGGAATCCCACATGTTACCATCCAAGTCATTTTCCATGTTTTAGAATTTTTTTATCTGCAATTTTATGGAACTGTTGTTTACTAGTGATTTCTAGAAGGTGATGAATGAAAATTGTATTTTTGTGTTTTTTTTTTTTTAACGCAGAGATTGCAAGACCTTCCTTTCCTCCTCAGGAGATTGTCGCGAGAGATACTGGATCCTCAAAGATCACTTCCATTAGTGATCAGAGCTCGTGTCTATTTGGCAGTTAAGTTTTATTTTTTTATTTTTTGGAACAAGAGGCAATTTCATTTCAAAAGCCCAGAGGCATTAAAAAGATTCCATCACAAAACTCCAAGGGGTTGGCCTGGTGGTCTTGGCATGAGATTTAGGAGTTTGCTCCCACCTAAGGTCTCAGGTTCGATTCTCCTTGCCATCAACTCTTGGGACCACCTCACTCCAACACGTAAGCGTGTGAAAAGGCTGTAGGAGGGGCTGTAGGGATTAGTACGAGATGCGCACCACTGCACAAGCTGGCCCGGGAAACCCTGCATTACCCAAAAAAAAAAGAAAAAGATTTCATCCAAAACTACCGAAACCTAGATACCAGCACGTGCACTAGCAAGCTCAACGACACATACTGCGAAAGTAGACCAACAACGAGGTTGGGTGTTTGGCAGTTAAGTTGATGTCACAATTATGCAAGCTAGAGAAGTACACCTGGCATTGCAGTTTTAGAATTTCATTCTCAGTACAATTTGCTTTGGTATCTTTTCCGTATGTCATGATGTGTTGATTTCACTTGGGAAAAGGAGTCCTGAGCGATTTGCTGCACAAACATAAAAGCTTTTGTACTATCGGTGCTATTCCTTTCTTCCTTCCTTTTTCTTGTCTTTCTTCCTTTTTTCTTCCTTGACCTGTTAAATTTGTCAACTTAAACCCCGGGCTTTATGTATCAGTTTAAACCATCCATCCATATCTGCTTTTAAAAGAACAACGAGCGAGGGATAATTTTGTCAGTGTAGCCCACCTCCTACCTCACCCACATATGTACGTGTCACGTGTGTATATATGTTCATACATAAAAATATAGCAGCCAATATCATATATACGAACTTGACAATACACAACCACCATCACCACTTCTCTTTCTACACAAGCTCCACCCAGAGGCCACTCTCCCACCCTTTGCCATGCCCCTGTAAACCTCATAAAATGCACAGAATACCTAAGCTAAGTTTTGTTCCCCAACTGGATAAGTTACATGCAGCTATTCATGTTTTAATTCTTCATTTCTGTATCTGTAACTCTCCTCTTTCTTTGGAGTATCCATTCCATCATCTACCTCCCTTACAGAAAGTTTCTAATACTCTTTCCCCAATTTGGAATCCGTGCGGGGTTATTGACTAAATAATTTGAGCTATGAATTGTCTGCACATGTGTTAATGCGCCGGTTAGCAGATCATTTTGGGTTTATACTTTATTATTCCATTTTCCCTGTGTTTTTCCATGTAATTTCCCCTAAAATTCTTAATACTAGAGGAATCATATATTTAGCGTTCTACACTTCTACGGTTCTACCTTTGTTCTGGAATTTTGTGTTTCATTGCTTGTGGACATTTGAAATATGCTTTGAAGGTCTATGGGCATCAATTTGGAATTGTTGTGTTTATCAAACTTTTCAAGTTACCTAAGGCACCTCTACCGTGATTCTCAGTTTTTTCCTGTGCTTTTTCTCTTCCAGATGTTATTAAGTGCGATCTACATTCTCAGCCCCATCGACATTATTCCCGAAGGTATACTTGGTTTTAATAGTGTAGAAAATCTCAATTGTTCTGTTACGGACTAGTTTAGTGACAAACCTACTGGTGTTTTGTCCAGCAATATTGGGAGTCATTGGTCTTTTGGATGATGCTCTTATAGCACTCATCTGCTTCCTTCACGTTGCCACCCTTTATCGGTCTGTACTTGTTTTTCGCCACGGCGGTTCTTGAACTGCATGGAGTTGTCAAAATTTCCCAAACCGAGGAAGCTGAAGCTGAAGATGTTCACATCTTCCACCCATAGCTGACGGAATAATTATGTTTTTCCAGCTTTATGTGATGTAATTTTAAGTTGATGTACTCCTTTTTTGGACGAATAAAGCATGTTAATAGCACGTTTTTTTTTTTTTTTTTATTTCAGACTTTTAGTATTTCGAATTTCCTTTTGACATTTCAAATTGGAAGAGTAGGCTCTGTAACTGATGCGAGTATATTAAATTTAGCTTTGTTTTGCTTCTGACTACAATGTAGAGTGGATATATGTTGTTATCGTACATTTCTGGAGTTCTTTCAGTCAACAATATTGTTCAATGGTTTCAACAATACATAGTAGGAGTACAACTTTTTTGCTATGTTTTTTTTTGGGGGTGACGAAAGAATAGCCCCACAGCCAGGCTAGTAATGGATCACTTGCGTGACCCAAACCTCCGGATGAGCTAGCGCGGCCACACCAATCACAGCTCCCCACTTACTCGAAGGATACTTACCCGGTGGGGAATCAAATCCCAGACCCAAAACCTGAATCTCTGGGGCAATCCCTAGTGTGTTTTGCTATGCTTTTTGACACAGTACATCTGTACATGATTTATATGAATAGTGGCGTCCTGGATTATATCGCAAGAAGAGCAGAAAGTCAGAAAGTATTCCCCATTGGACATGGCTTCTCTCAAAGTGGACTAGAGAGAACTTGATGGGTTTGTGGAGTCTATCTTAGGTTTCACATTATTATTTGGTATTCATTTTGTAAAGTGTAATTTATCTGAGCAAAAACATCATATCAATCGGTCAAAAATAAAGATTCCATCGTGTCATATTTGTCTAATACAAAAATGGACAGTTAGAACTTCAACGTCCATTTTCTTCTAAGAGAATATGATGCAATGAGATATAAATCGATGTCATAAGTTGATATATTACATGAATTACTTACGCATCAAGACCATAAGTAGGTTCTGTCTCTACTCTACGAACTCTTCAAGTTATGTCAAATACATTAAGGGGGTGATAAATGAACCGAACGAGCCAAATAATTAGTTGCATAAGCGGCCCCTTTGTAAAGTAGAGAACGAAGAGGATAAGAGCTTGAGAGGGATAAGCTAATCCTAGCCCCACCTTTATTTGGTGTTTGGTTATCCCAATGGGTTTAAATCCCTGCTGCCCCATTTTGCACACGGATTGCTTATCCTACCCCACCCCTAGGATTAGCTTATCTAGGTGGGTATAATGAACCCATTGCCCCTCAAATCTCTCCCTAACTCCTTTTTTTTTTTTGATTTGATCTATCTCTCAACTCTTTTTGTTCTCACATTATTTTTTTATCCACCTACTCTTATCCATCTACTTCAAGTTTTCAACTACCAAATAAACTTCTTCTTAGCTTGTCACCCATTTTTTTACTAATCTTCCCAATAACATATCCATCTTTTATCCATCTTCAGCCAAAACCTTATCCGCCCGACCAACAAGCCTAAGTAGCTTGTTCATAAGGTGAGACATCATAAGGCGAAAGAGCTAAGTAGTAGCTTCTTCAAGCCTGACTTGAAAACTTAACGAGCTTCAAAAAAATATACAAACAAACAAACACGAGTCCGAACTCGGGTAGGTTAATTCGTTTATAAGCCCTAAATAGTCCAATTGAAAGGCCCAGCCCAATCGAATTGGCGCGAATTTCGGCCTGTCCATTTTGTTTTCTCACAGTCACTGACGCGAGTTCCATTTCAGAAATTAGAGCACTCCCAATTCTGTTAACAATGGAAAGCGACACAAGCGAACAGCATCTCCTAATGGAAATAGACGAAGAAAATGGAGAAGAAGAAGTCGAAGAAGAAGCCATTCTCACTCCATTAGTAGTACCAGTAAAAGAGCCACCGAAGATCCACCGCCTCGACGAGTCCGTGGTGAACCGAATCGCCGCCGGAGAAGTGATACAACGGCCAGTCTCCGCTGTCAAAGAGCTGATCGAGAATAGCCTCGACGCCGGCTCCACCTCCGTCAACGTCGCCGTCAAGGACGGCGGCCTCAAACTCATCCAAATCTCCGACGACGGCCACGGCATCCGAGTATGTTAATTGTTCACCCTTCCTTCCCCAAATTGAGCTGACTAGGGCTGCGAACGAAAAAATTTCCGAGCTGTTCACGAGCAGGTCGAGGCTCGGCTCGGCTCGGTTTGGCCTGTTAGCAATACAGTCGAGCTCGAGTTCTATGCTCGTTTAGTGACGAGCAGAGGTCGAATTAGTGATGGAAGTTCTACCTTTAGAGCTGATTAAAGGACCAAACGACTTGACTCAGTGGCGGCTCCACAAATTTTAGAAATTTTGAATAGGGTGTTCAAAAATTACCTTATGTCTACTAGCTCTATTAACTAGCCATATACACACAATTTTTTATATATTAGTTTGAAGAATGAGACCAAATAATACAAAAATATGTAATATACATGTCACAATTGAATTTTCTTGACAAATTCTATTTTGTAGGCTAAGCAAAATTAAACCGGCACATAAAGTTTTAGGTAGTTGTTCAATTTTTTGGGGGTTAGGCGTTCAAATATTTACGCGAGGGTGTTCAAATATTTTTAGCTTGAGTGTTCAAAAAGGACAAAACTTAAATAAAAGTATAAAAAATTGTTCTTTAAATCTTGTTCAAATATTTGTTCTTTAAATCTTGTTTAAGATCGGTTTTTTAGATAAGCAAACAAAGCTTGAACATTTTTTTAAGCTGGTTAAGCATTCAAGCCAATCTCGAACGAGCTATTACTCGGCTCGCTTGGCTTATGATGTATAAAACTTGCAAGCTACTCGAGATGGAGATCGGCTTGTCTCATAGAAAAGCTAAGCTTGAACATGTTTTGACGTTCGTTTAAGTTTTCAAACCAAGCTTGAGCAACTAGCTACTCCCTCATTTTGCACCCCTACTTGTTTGTGGAGGCTCGGCTTGTTAATAGAGGTTCGTTAAAAGAGCCGAGCTCAAACACCTCGATACTAAACAACTTGAGCTCGAGCTCGATTATTTGGGCTTCACTCGAGCTCGATAGCTCGATTATTTGGGCTCGAGCTCGAGCTCGGATAGTTTTGATCGAGTCGAGCTCCAACACTTCAAAGCTCGGCTCTGTAGTCCTATTGAGCTATGTACTGTTTTCTCAGACTTGAAGTTTACGAGAAAGTAGCCGTTTGTTGTTGTTTCTGTGATGTGTAGTTTGAGGATTTGCCGATTCTATGTGAGAGGCACACGACGTCCAAGTTGTCTAAGTTTGAAGATTTGCAGTCGATCCAGTCGATGGGTTTTAGAGGAGAGGCATTAGCCAGCATGACCTACGTGGGTCATGTTACCGTCACCACTATTACCAAAGGCCAATTGCATGGTTATAGGTATGGATTAAATATTTTCTTGTTATTTCACTTCATTTTTTGCTCTTATTTAATTGTTTTGAAATTTCCTGTACCCAACAGAAGCATATGTTTGAATTATGTTTTTTGGTGTTGGTTGTTGATTTTTATGCCTTTGTTGTTAAGGGTATCATATAGAGATGGTGTAATGGAGCATGAGCCCAAAGCATGTGCGGCTGTAAAGGGGACACAGATAATGGTATGTTTTTCACCTTTTACCTGGTCGGATGCTATCTTGTTAATGAAAAGTTGGTAACTTTGTTATTCGAGAGTGGCATTGGGATAATTCAGTGGTTGATTGAGATTCTTGAGAAATGAGAAAAAGGAAAAAAAAAAGGTAGAGTTCAGCGATGAATTTGGGTTGAGGAAAGAAAAGAGTATGATATGGGGATAATGGAATAAAGAGTAAATACCACCATACTTACATAACTATTTAGATTAAGTTTTCTAGATTCTGAGTGAATATGGGAATTATTGGCATCGGTAGTGGAATTAGTGATTTGCTTGGTAATTTGAATTGTATTATAGGCCATGGGTCAGGAGACTGAAAATGCAGATTATCATCTAGGAGTTTTAGCTTCTTGTTCTGTGAAAATGTTCTAATGCATGCGTAAGTATTCCTGTGTTTTGATAAACTCATCTTCTGTTTTCCATGTATATAATTTGTGCCAGATAGAGAACTTATTTTATAACATGACCGCTCGGAGGAAAACACTTCAGAATTCTGCTGATGATTATCCGAAAATTGTAGACCTTCTAAGTCGGTTTGCCATTCATCACATAAACGTGAGCTTCTCTTGCAGAAAGGTTAGCCTATTTGTCCTTGACGCTCAATTTATGTCCTTGACGCTCAATTTATCTACTTGGGGAAGTATGTTTTTCCTCCTTCCCAATGCTTTTTACACTGATGATTAATAGGATACCTACATAAATTTTTTGTGTACATAGCATGGAGCTGCTAGGGCAGATGTTCATTCAGTTGCCGCAGCCTCAAGGCTCGATGCGATTAGGTCTGTTTATGGGGTCTCAGTTGCTCGCAATCTGATGACTATAGAAGCTTCGGATGATGATCCTTCTAGTTCAGTTTTCAAGATGGATGGTTTTATCTCCAACTCTAATTACATTGCTAAGAAGATAACAATGGTTCTTTTTATAAATGGTACGTGTGTGCATTCTATTGATGTAGGTGAATTAATAGGAATCATATATTGATCGTAATCTGTTGAGGCTTGTCATTCTTAGTTACAGTTATGCTATTATTTGTATGCGACAAGTATGGGCTATGATATGGGTACGTTTGCAAATGTAGGTTACGAGTGCTTGTTCATTTCAAAGCTTTTAAGTCTCTAAATCCTAGATAAGATAGGTGTGTAAGAGTGCCCTTGACATATGCAGGTGCTTTAGGTCATATAGAAGAGTTCACGTGATGCCAGTGGCAGTGAATGTAGTATAGGACAGTTGTTGCTGGAACAGCAACAAGATTGCAACAAAGCAATCCAAAAGAAAGAAGTAATGAAATGAAACCATAAATACCTGAGAGAAAAGAAAAGAACAATTGCCAGAATTTCTCTACTCAAGTCACTATTTTCAATATAAAAAGTGCCTATCAATGACAATAAGACAATTATTTTAAGGCTAACAATGAGGCTCTTAGTATGAGTGTGTGGCACAGAATTCTAATCCTGAAAGTATAATTATCCCAAAATGCCTAAATCAAAGTTGATCCTAACATTCAAAGTCTCTGCCGATTCTTTCTGTACCTATCATTAGCAAAACATGTAGATTGCACATAAAATCAAGTCGCGGATTGGTCAAATCAGAAAAAAAGGAACGGAAACTGAACTAGAGTAGCTTCTGTAATTGATGTTAGATAACTGATGTAGCTGAGGTCACGTGAAATTATAATGCTAATAGACTTGGGGTAAGAATCTTAAGGCCTTGTTTGGTTTGGGTCTCAAGACCCAGATTTTATTTTATTACTCAATCATTATCCCTATTTCCCTCGAATCATTACCCCTATTTTCAATTTTTATTTTTATTTCTCTCTCTCTCTCCAATAATTACCCCCCTTTTTGAAATTATTACTCTCATTTCTCCCTCCATTCAAAACCCAAAACCCAAAACCCAAATCCCAAACCCAAACCGAACATAACCTAAATCTTTTAGTTTTGTGTCAACTTCAATATCCATGACATTAGCATGATCATTTCCACTTTGGTGTTTAGAAGGTTGAGGAACCAGCTGTCGATTATGCTTGTTTGCTCCTTTAACTCATTTATTTTGGTTTGTTCCCTTGGGACCGAGATTTCCATAACCAAGTTTCGTGGCCTTCAAATTTTTAAACTTCAAAAGAAAATTAAGAAACAGACAACACGAAGGAAGGAACTTCACACAATATTGTCTTCCAGATGTAATATTTTCCTCGAATTCCCTCATCTTTAGCCAATGTAGAACCAACCAAATGAGACAAGCTGAGCAACTTTGATGATCTCTCAACTTACCCTACAAGTCCTCCGGTGATCTCAAGTGGAGTTCCTAGCCCTGTTCCCACCCCAGGTCTACTTGTTCAGAAACTAATGCGGGTTGTAATAGATTACTCCAGATCGAGCATCCTTGATGGATCACTTGTAGATCTGGCAACGCTTGTTCGGTCAATCTGTTGAGTTTTGAAAGAGTAACGATTGGTGATCTTGCTTGAGTGCTGCCAGCTTATCCATTGGGAGATATTTGGAGATGATGCGTCACTACCATGTAATGATTGATGATTGATACATTAGACAAAACCTTTTGTTTATGTGTTTATAATCTGACTATTGGCATTTCTATGAGGAAATATTTGGTAAAATCAAATATGAGTCCATTAACTGGAAAAGTTTCTTACAAAAACCATGCATAACTGATTTGCAGATGAGTCAATAACTTCAGTTAAAAGTTGATGATTGCCATTGGAATGGACATAGTATTATCAAAAAAAGATCCCTCTATTCTACTGTTATTCAACTCATCTATTTTGCCAGCCCTTAACCTAGCAACGGATATAGTATTCATTAATTTTTTCTTTTCCTTTGTTTATCTTTCAGGTCGATTAGTCGAGTGCAATGCTTTAAAGAGAGCTATTGAAATTGTTTATGCGGCAACCTTACCCAAAGCATCAAAACCCTTCATTTATATGTCGGTCGTGTTGCCACCTGAGCATGTTGATGTGAATGTACACCCAACAAAGCGAGAGGTATGAATCTTTCTTGACTTAATAATTAATATGCTTGAAAGCTGATAATTATTATTGCCGAGAGTAACTGTCGCAGTTTTATTGGAAAAATAGTTGAATACTATTCTTCTCTGGAGATCATATTGTTTGTTGAGATCTTGGAGGATGAGTGGTTTGTGAATAACTGATCCTTCTTTGTGTGAGTTATTTGGTTGACACATCTGACATCATTGACTTTTCAGATCTACGAGCATATGGACTTCACCATTCGAATTTGTAAAACCAAGAATGCGTATTGGACCTTACTATGAGTTTAAACTATTCATTTCTTGAATTTTTCATGCATCTTTAGAACCCTTATCACTTGCTCTTTCAATAGGTGCCTGATATTCTATAATTTCTTCTTTATTTATCGTATTTTTGTTTTCCTTATCTCTTCAATTAATTGTGCTTGGCGAGCCCCAATTGGTTAGGTTTTTGTCCTTTATTCTTGGAGGTCTCCAAAAGGCCGATGAGGTCATATGACATGTTTTAAGTAAGGATTATAAAAAACATGCATAAATAATGCAAGAAGAATTAGGATTTTGTAGTGCAAGAAAAATTTAACGTAAATGTCATCGAATGGGTTTGTTGAATGAGCTCCATGCTTGGATTCTCAATGAAACTCAGTGGACATTGATCTATGAAAACTGGAAAGATTGATTCCTACCATATTTGAAATTCAAGCCCTATGCTTCATTTGTAATGAGTTTCAAACTCCAAAATCAACGAAATTTGTTTTGGTGGTCCTTTTATTTTGTGTGCTTGGAGGTCATTTGTGCCTCATCGTTTTTTATTTATGTCCAATGAAACATGACAGAATTTGTTGGTTGATGGAAGCAGAGGTGTAGTAGAGTACTTCCTCGATGTGATTGGTGGTAGGAAAGATGGAAACACTCTGAGTTGCTCTTTCTTCATTTGTCTTAAGCTCGTAGTAAATATCGCTGTAATCTTGGTAACCTCATTAGGGAATTTTCTATATGCAGGTAAGCCTTTTGAATCAGGAAATTATTATTGAAAAGATACAGTCTACGGTGGAGTCAAAATTAAGAAACTCCAATGAATCGAGGACATTTCAAGAACAGGTACTTTTTTTCAGCCAGATTTGTAGCTTATAGTTTACTGATGGATCCACCAAATAATGGTTATTTTTTCTCGTCTACAATGTTGTATTGGTTCGAGCATCTCCTAGCTTGAGAAGTGGCTTCAAGTCAAATAGTAAAAGGGGTAAACATATTTGAAATGCAGTGAGCATCAGAAAAAGAAAAGCACAAACAGCACAGCCATATAAAACAGGAGCATAAGAGATAATTGCATGCCACAAGGATTAAGTGCTATATTTAGTAATACACTTTTGGCAAAGCTCATGCTCAATAATGTTGATGACTTAATTGTAGTCCCAATTCCCTCTCTACAAACTTCAAATAAAGTTAAACTAACTATTGAGAATCAAATAGGATATACAATTGTAACATAGGTAGCAAGCTTTCCAATATCAATTCAGTGCCCACATTTCCCAATAGTATTTTTGTTATTCTTTTGGCAACCCTCTGAGCTTATAATCCTACATGTGCTCTCTTTTGTTTCATTTTGAGACAGGTGGTAGATCTCTCTCCATCTAGTCCTACGGTTTCAATCAAAGATCCGCAAACGAAGCCCTCAGCTTCTGGTATGAAGAATATGTTTCTCTCTTGCTTGGGAGTGCCTCATCTTTTAGGAGATCTATCATAGATAATAGTGCATAGTGGGTTTTGGCAATCATGTTCTCCAATTTTATTGCCTTGTCTTCTAGGGATGAAATCGCAAAAAGTTCCAGTCCACAAAATGGTACGAACAGATTCACTGGATCCTGCAGGAAGGCTGCATGCTTACTTGCAAGTTAATCCTTCTAGCCATCAGGAAAACAATGGAAGTTTGACATCTGTCAGGTAGGAGTCATATTTAGTCCAATTGCATTTGTTACTTTGTCAATGACGTACTTCACTCATCTTTCATTTGATCCACACAAGAGATCAACATCCCTTCAACAGATCAAAAGATTCTTTTTTTTTTTTTTTATGATCGACAAAAGAAGATATATTAAAGAAACTCGAGAGGGTACATCGAGAGGGGAGAGGGGGAGGGGACATCCAACCAAGGTTGAATGGAAGGAAACAGCGAAATCAAAAGACAGCAAAAAAAAAAACAGCCAAAAACGATAACACCCGAAGGAACCAAAACCTAGACAGCCACCACAAGAGCTACACGAAGAACAGCCCCTAAAAGTCTGCTCACACCAGCCCGAAAAATGCCGCTTCCAACGGCACTACAACACCCAAAACTACGACTACGACCCATGCCACACCAAGCCCTAAACAATAGGAAAACAACCAAAAAACAGCTTTAAGGAAGGGATCAATGGAAGTCAGCCTCGATCATTTCCTTTAAGATAATTTCATCCTCTGGAAGAAGGTTAACACTGAGTTTTCGCCCCGGATAAATAAGCTGAAAATTCTTCCTCCACCCATTTCTTCGACTTCTTGTCTTTGTGATCTCGGCTAAGCTGCTTAGAAAAGAAGGCAGCTTTCAAAGGGTTTTTAGTCCATAAAGGTTTCCTACGATAACCTTTTAAGGTCCATGCTTTCTTTTTATGGCGCTTGTAATCCACATAATTAATAAGGGGGTCCGCAGAAACAAGATCAGCAGATGTGGAGCTGTCAGAGCCAGAAATCGCAGTTGCCACCTTTGCTACCGAAATCGGAGCATCAGAAACATCAGGCCGGGAGAGCAGAGGAGCCGCTTCAAAGTCCTTGATACTGTTAGAGTTTGGTGTCTCACCGATTGCTGATGCCTTATCCCTAATGGCTGCCCCGTCTTCGATAATATTTCCCTCAGCTGGAGTAACCTCCTTACAAGCCTCCACATGGATGGATCTCTCTGTAAAAAAGTTATTGCCCAAAGGAGAGTAAGAGTCCTCGACAAAGGAGGCAGAGAGAGAGTTGGAATTATCCACCACGTTAAGTTTCGAAAGCTGAGCTTGGACTCCCTGATTAGAAATCAGAAAGGTGTCTACTTTATCACCAGAGACAATATCGTCAACTTCTGTCTACTTTATCACCAGAGACAATATCGTCAACACTCTTCTCGGGAGTTCCATCAGAATCCTCTTTTTCAGTCCTGTGATTGGGACGACCTCGACAAACACAAAAGGCCTTCATGAAGACATTGCCTACACCAGTACACCTTGCTCCTCCATCACTCTAACAGGGTAAGAGATACCATTATGAACCAATGCAATCTCTTGATTAATTGTAGCAAAGGTTTCCGTAAGAACCTTCACTTTTCCGACAGAGAAAGATTCCCCATTGGAGGTATCATCGTCTAGCATAATGCTATCGCCCCAACGGTTGCCAATGGAAAAGAAAGTGTCAACATTCCAAAGATGCAATGGAACCCCATAGCGACTCAACCAGACATCCCTTTTATTCTCAAGTTTCAAGCTAGGGCTCCATTGTTTAACCTCTGTAAACCAGTTCCTTAACCAGCACAACCCTGCTTCTTCCAACATAGCATGCATGTCCCCCACGGAAGCAAAGGTCAAGAGAATCAAGTTCCCCCCCATGCCTCTCAGCTGAATGTTAGTAACCCCGTCGGCAGTGAAAGCTTCCCTCAGAGAGTTCAGATTCCTCAATGAAGGGAGCTTACCAACAACGCTCCTATTCAGCCAATCGTATCCGTCAAGACTAGATTGAATAGTAATCCTGGCAGGAGAGTTTGGTTTCCCATTAGTAACAACATCAGCAAAGGATTTATGAGCCCGCAGATTCCCGATGTCAAATGATATTTCTTCTTTTCTGATCGCACCATCAGTCCTAACATGCATAGAGGATGCCATGTTTACTTTCCTAACCTCATCAAACTTCTTCCGCGACACTGGAGGATTGTCTTTAGAGTATTTAGCAAACTGCACAACAATATTATAATCCCTAATCAAAGCCCCATTTAGATCCTCAATTGCATCAGCTGCCTCCTCCCTCCTATTGAATCTAACGTACCGAATTTCATATTGAAGGAGGAACTTCTCTTGCTTGGCATATACACATCTTTAACACACCCAAATGGACTGAATAATTGATGGAGCCAGGTAACATCCATGGATTTTGGGAGGTTATCAACAAAGACCGAAAATAACCCATCCGTAATACTCAAAAGGCTTTCCAATATAGGGGACCAAGACACTGCAATGCAAACAGTCAGCGGGGGAGAACCGAGGCAACAGGGGAAGTGGCCGCAACCAGAGAAACAGATCAGTTCACGGGGCAGAATCTCGCAGTCATTTCATTGAACACATAGCGTGTATCAATCAGAAGCCCTTGCTCTGGATATGCAGCAGATATAGAGAAGGAGATAGAGATGACCGAACAACTGAAGGACGATGAGACGGCTTAGGATCGGACTTGAAGGGAAAGAGGAGAAGGATCGAGAGAAAAGGAAGAAAGAAAAGAGGGTTGATTATAGATGGAGGTGGAGGATTCAAAAGAAAGGTTTTAGATATGGAAAAGGACTAGGGAAGACGATGGATGTAGGTGATAGGGGAGGAGGTCGGGGGTTTAAGGAGGATGGGAGAAAGGGGGATGCACACCGCCTGTCGCCATGAGAACATGATTGTTAGGAAGGAAAAAAAAGCCAAACGTGACTTTGTTTTCAACAGATCAAATGATGCCTGCAACTTATCCGCCTCTCGTCCTTATCATTGGTCAATGTTGACTGTTATCATTGTTCTTAAGTACCTGTAAAATTGAACACATGGAAGACACAAACACGACCTTATATTAAGGGGAAAAGAGGAAATAAAATAGTTTAAACATGCTAACAAATAGTGGAAAAGTGTGATCCGGAAGAAGAGCAAAACAAAAATAGGAACGCAGTGAAAATTACCAGAGAATGGATGGATGATAACTTGGAATGCGACCTTGGACGAGTGTATACAATAGTATCCATAAGACAATGATAAATATCCCTATCTGACCCTAGCCCAAGCTAAATCAAGGAGACAAGTCTCAAGATTTGTAGTAGTAAACTAGAAGAACCTAGCTAGGAGTAGAAAATTAGGATAATTTTTTTCGAAAGCAGAAAAACTCAACATGAGATGACATACATGCATGAGAAGTATAAAATCAGTTTGTTCTTGGGTTTGATGAGTTGACATACATAATCCACTCTCCTCTCATCATGATTCCTGTTCTGTTTTCAAATCCTAGGGCAATATCTGAGCTGTTGTAAAACAATTGAACATTTTATGTGTATGTATGTCAGTCATTGACAATACGGGACTGGTTTGGATCCTGCATGGTAGGGGAAGTAATATCACCCTGTGAAAGGTGAGGGCATTACCATTTGCCGTTTTGTTTTGTTTGTCTTTATGCAGAACCATACTTTGAAAGTGCTTGAGTTCATTTCTGGCTTGACCTATTCTTCTGTTGGGATCATTTTAGTTATTGTAGTATGGGCCTATTGCAGAGAACAGAGGTATCTCATTAGTTAGTGTACTCTCAAATGTTTCTGATAGCCTTGGTGTTTAAGTTTAAGAAGAAAGTTGAATAATGGGAATCCTTTGGAATTTTGATGGTTATGAGGATGAATTCGTGGTCAACTGGTCACTGGATGTGTAACGGTCAATATTCCCGTTGACATCCACCAATTAAGAATTCACTGCCTATTTTTTGTGGACATTGATTTTACATTTTACTGTTTGGATAGCTATTAGACGTATGTGAGGGAAAACATGGTTGGTGTTTTCAGGTACCCTAGTCTTGGTCCTCTTTTTTTTGTTGCTGGCGTCTTTTGGGAATTCTTTCTTCTTACGACTGTTAGGTTGGTTTATTAGAGGTTTCGTAAGCCTGCTTGCTATATTTTTTGGTATTTGTCTTGTTGCTCTTATAGTTTCCATATTGTTATCTTTGAATGTATTGTACACTTTCCTTTATGGCAGCTAACGCCTCGTAGCTCGAAAATTAAATACTAAACAATCTAGAGTGAATCCAAAGTTGGTAATGTATGTATTCATAAGATGATAAAGATCTTACTTTCGAGAAGACTTGTGGTATCATACCAAAATGGCAAATAGAGTATGCAATAGCAAGTAAAGCTCGTGAATCACAGGACTGGAAATATTATTCGATAGAGGATCAAAGAAACATATTTACAGCCTTACTTAACTAGATTAGACTAATAAAAATTGTATAGTGAATGGCATAGCTTACTGTTGGGCATGCACATGCACATGCACAAGTTATACTCACAGGATGGAAAGTCTGTTTCCTCGGGTATTTTTATTTTCTGGGCACGACTATGATTTAGTTGTAGATGAATATTTAGTTACGTGTAAGGTTCGTAAAGAGAGCTATTCTGCAGGTCTTCAATCAGACAAAGGAGGAACCCTAAGGAAACTGCCGATCTAACAAGTATTCAGGAGCTTATTGATGACATGGATAAGAGTTGTCATTCTGGTAAGTTTTACCAGATTCATCACCTTGGACCATAAAAAATCTTCTCCTGATGCGCTTCTCTCTCTGTAGGTTTGCTGGACATTTTAAGGCACTGCACATATATTGGGATGGCAGACGATGTGTTTGCTCTGCTTCAGCATAACACTCACTTATATCTTGCGAATGTAGTGAGTTTGAGGTAACAATGCTGATGTTCCATGTTTCTTAGAACGATACAGAATGACATTTAGAATTTTGTTTTCTTATATACGTTCATTGAAAAAAATTATTCCATAAATTTGGTTGTCTTGTAATCGTTTGTTTGTAAGACTGACCCACTAAACTGAAGATTCTGAAAAGTTTTTTTTTTGGATCGAAAAATGAAGATATATAGATGAAGCTCGATAAGGGTACATTGAGAAGGGGGAGGGGGAGAGGACATCCAACCGAGGTTGGGTTGGATGAAAGAAAAGAAAGGAAAAGAACACAACCAAAACAAAGGACCACAAGAAAAGCAACCAAAAGTTCCAAAACCAAAACAAACCACCACAAAGCCATACGAAGATCAGCCCCAAAAAAGAAGCACACGCCACCCAGAATCCGATTGCAACGCTTGCCACGCCAAGACACCACCGCAAACCACCATCAGAAATCAAAAGGAACCTGCACTCTCAAAAGAAACCTCCCAAAACTAAGCCAAAGGGAGAGTTCTTTTGATATCCGCTTCAATCAATTCCTTGAAGATTTCTTCATCCCCCGGAAGAAGGTTAACCTCAAGAATTCTCTCCGTAGCTTTTGTGGCTAAGATTTCTTCCTCCACCCTTTTCTTGAGGCTACCAACTTCCTCTTGAGACAAATGCAAGGGAAGAGACTGACCGTTTCTTCTAACATTCTTCGATCCCAGCTTAACCCTTCTCGAATTGTTCTCTAATTTGTCCAAGCTTTACGTCTTCAAAAAAAGAGATGCTTTCAAAGGGTTATATCTCCCGAAGGGAATAGATTTCCTACGGAGCGGTTTTTCTTCTTATGACGTTTTAGCTCCATATCCTTCATAAGAGGATCGGTTGAGACAAGATCTAAAGATGTGCAATCATCATCGTCCACCTCCTCCATTGACTCTTCCACAACATCCCAGTCCATATCAAGAGACTCTTTTACAACTTCTAATTCCTCTACCAACTTGTGAAAGTTATTCTCAACTTCAGTATCTATCCGACCTTGAAAGGGTTGAGCAATTGACTCCACCACCAGATTCTAGACCAACCAACGAGTCTAATCCTTGAAGAGAGTTTGATATAAACTCATTACTTCCCTCATTAGCCTCCACTAACCCACAAGATCTGGTTATAGCCTTAACGGAAAAAGGGCATCCATAATCTTGCAAAAGAGATTTGGGAGGAGCTCCAAGCAGACCCTTCTCCATAAGAGCGTGGCTCTGACTGACCTCACTTCCTCCTTCCATAGCATCGACACTCTTTTTCTCATTGCATTGAGTCGAAGGTTGAAGATGCAAAGCTTTATCAAGGAGAGGAGGATGAGGATCTAAATCAGTCTTGGTTGCAGATTTTGGCTCTTCACTAAAGGGCTCCTCACATTGCAGATTTTGGCTCTTCACTAAAGGGCTCCTCACATTCTACCTCTCACACTTTAACTTCATAATTTTTGCCGCACACCCGGATATTGATCCACTCATCAATTCTGGATTCTTTCTCTGTTAAAATCATCAATCTACCAACCTCAAAGGAGTTTTCGTAATGAGTATTATTGTCCAAAGCCAAGAACTCACCCCATAATTCACCTATTTATTTGAAAGTATTACTAAACCACGCATTCAAAGGCATACCTCTGCAGTTAATCCATACCAATCTTGAGTGACTTGCTGCTTCACCGTTCCAAGGCTTCAACACATCAAACCAATTAGAAGAGACAATATTGGCCACCTGCTTTTCCCTCTCTGCCTTATCACCAAAAGTGATAATCATAAAAAGACCGCCTAAGGACCTAACCTGAATATCCTCACAATTAGCACAATTAAGAGTATTCAAAACATTCTCCATGGTGGCAGGAGATATTAATTTCGCTACAGCACTCCCAGAAAGCCAATCCATACCTTGGGGTTTAACATCGATAGTAACTCTAGACTTTACTTCCAACTGAATAGGATCAATTCCAGCCTTCTGCTTGACCACCTGGGCATAAGATCTTTGAGCATTGTTCCGTGACCAGAAGAAGCACGATCAAATTGAAGGCAACCCTGCGAAGAACTCTTATCCCGTAATGGTCGAGGATGGACAATAGAACAATTCTTGATATCCTTCTTAGCAAAACTCGCGAATTTCACTAGCAATCTCCTATTCTCAACCCATATTCCATTCAGCTTTGATATGGCAATCTCAGCATCTTGAATTCTAGCAAATCTCACAAAGCCAAAACTGCGCCCTGAACTCTCACCCCTTTTGGCTGGAATAAAGGAATCTTTCACCTCTCCAATTTTTGAAAAAAGACTTCTAAACCAAAGCTTTCCGACATCCTCAGGAAGATAATCCACAAACAGAGTTGGATGATTCGACATGGAAACATTAGAGCACAGACCAAGCACAATACATCCTCGAAACACATAAGCAGATGAAGGTTGAACCCAGAAAAAATAGACCCGAGAAAAGTCGGAGCCTAAACCCAGAAATTCAGAGCAGAGATGAAAACAGATCCACAAGAAAGAGAGAACAATCGAGTACAATGTGCATGAACAGAAGATACACGAGCGGCGTTTGGGATAGCAAGAGAGATGACAAGCCTGAACTTCGGCTGGAACCAGGTGTCAAACCCCTTGCGATCTGATGAAGCCGAGGAGATTTGAGGGAGAGAATCTCAAAAAAACTGACCGAAACCCTTGAAGTTCGAACTCAGAGGTTGAGAGAAAGAAAAGACGAGAGAGGAGAAGCTAGTGAAAGGAGAAGACAAGAGAGGAGAGGAGTGCGAGCTCAGAGCGGTGGAAGAAAGGGAAGACATTGATGGCGGCTAGGGTTCTCCTGTGACTCTCTCGCTTCTCTCATGGCTTGGTATCAGTTCTCAAGCCTCCTTGAAGTGACTATTGTTTCTTAACTCATCATGCTTTCCCATTTAAGAATTTGAAACTTGACGGCTATATCCATTTCACTTGAAAGGCAATTGCAGTGTCTCTTAGATTCTGAAAAGTTAAACTATTTTAGTTTACCTTGCTCGTTTGTCCGGTTCAAATGGTCTTGGGATTACTGATTACAAGATGTTGCACTTCTATGTTTACTTTGTTCCATTTCTTGTTGCATCAGTTCTTAATTCACTCTTTTGTTTTGCTTGTATGGCTTCACAGCAAAGAGCTCATGTATCAGCAAGTCCTTTGTCGGTTTGCTCACTTCAATGCAATACAACTTAGTGAACCGGCTCCTCTGCCTGAGCTTATTTTGCTAGCACTGAAAGAGGAGGATTTAGATCCAGAATGCAGTGGAAAGGATGAGCTGAATGAGAAGATTGCAGAAGTAACTAAATCTTAACCAAGCAGATTCTTTTCTCCAGCTTGCACACTATTTTTCTTCTTTCATTCTGTTTTTCCTTTGCCATAGATTACATATTACATTTTTCTTTAGCATCTCATTTTACAATTGACTATTTAAGAAAAATAAGAAAAACAAGTGCTATTCCTCTCACCTTCCTCCTCTCTTTCAACGGTTTAGAGAAAAATCTTGTTTTTTTTATAACTGCAGATCTACTTAGATCACTCAGTTCTTATTGGTCAAGTTCCTCTTGACCAATTATCGGGTGATCACTCTTTAGTTTAAGATACTTTGGCTATGGTTGGTTGAGAGTTTGAGAAGAATATTTTGAGAAATATTTTTGAGATAGTGTTTGGATGGGTTTTTGGAAAGAGTAATAATTAGAGAGAGGGTTAATGATTGGAGAGAGATAAAGAGAGAAATGAGAATGATGATTGGAGAGGGTAATGAGTAAAGAGAGAAATATGAGTAATGATTGGAGAGAGGAGAGATGGGGGAATAACCTTTTTGGAATTTTTTTTTTTAAATGGGAAGTGAACAAAGCCATTTTTATTTGTTGTTCTGTAGGCAATAGATGATTTAGGAAATGCTCTTATTGATCAATAGTCATGTTACATGCACATAAAATTGGTCTGATTCGTAAGAAAAAAGGAAAAACAAGCAACATACATTTCGGTGCAGAAGTGAACTGATGTAGTGATGGATTGGCTTTTATACTGAACGTGAGGCTGCAGAACCATTCAGTAGTACTTGAGGATGCTGAGGCCAGATCAAACAATTATAACTTGATTGTTTATGCATTCAGAGGCCAGATAGCATTTTTGGTTCTTACATAATTACCTCATAAGACAAGATAGAATGCAAAGAACTTTTTTATGCTTTCTGGCCTCTATATCTTAGTAACACTAGATGCTAGTAGCCTAAAGAATTCCACAAATTTGCTATTGCCATGCGGCTTGCACTGTTATTTAGCATATTCAGATTTGTTAAGCCCAGCAAAGCGTAATTCTTGGCCTGTCTGTGATCATATGCATACATTATATCAACCCCTTCCCAATTTGCCTTCAGCAGCAGTTACTAGTCATCCTCCTATGTGAGAGGCAATATTTGCAAGATGGACATTCTAATGAAAAGGTAAAGCCTCCAACTCGAAATTTGGAAAAGCTTTAGCAGTGAATAAAGGTCGGATTGGCTTCACTAACACTAACTTTCGTAGTCTCTTCATAGCTAAACAATGTGGATCTCAAGCTGCAGCTCTTCGGACCAAAATGATCTTAAACTTTTTTTTTATTTTATCAGATGCATGTTGAACAAGAAAATCCTTATGAATTGAGATACTTACACATCCTCGTGGGGTTTAAGATTTTTAAAGTAAGTTTCTATGGATTTTTATGCACTTACAGGTCTTGTTTTTCTTCTTCGTCTTCTCCAGATGAACACAGCGATGCTCCAGCAAAAAGCTGAAATGCTAGACGAATATTTTGGCATTTATGTTGAGTCTCAGGGTAAATTGTCTAGGCTTCCTGTCATACTTGACCAGTATACTCCTGATATGGACAGGGTCCCCGAGTTTGTACTTTGTTTGGGCAATGATGTAAGCTCTGATATCTATTTCTTGTCATCATTCCTTTTCTTTGCGTGTTTGTCTATCTTAATGACTATATAGTAGCATTTGCTGATGTAATGTTGTCTGCAAGATAATTGGCTATGTATGTGAGTGTTGCGTCATTCTAAGGGTTCCACTCAGCAATATTGTGAGAGATAGAAGGCATGTGCAATTCAAAATAGTGTCTTCCAAATCAAACAATGTTTGGAAAGACTGCCTAATGGTCGGTGTAATAGTTTGCCTATTTGAGGTCATCTTTGAGTACAATTCTATTGGTCCCGAAACAAAGAAATACCGATGAGGCAGAAAATTGGCAGAATTGTTTCCGAGTTTTCTTTTCCGGAAAATATATCACAGGTGTTTAGACGATTAGAGACTTGTTTAATCATCTGTGTAGTTATGCAAGAAGGTGTAAACATTGTAGAAAGAGATAGAGGGTTAACGTATTATCTCATAGATCAATAATGTTAGGGCTATACAAACACTACCCCGAGGAAATATATACATAAGAAATTGACCCCTAACTTATAACTTAACAGAAGGGTTTGTTGTTTGTAATGTGGTATATATCATCTAAGTTTTTGTTCCATTATTTGGTGGTTCAGAATCTTTTGAAGTTTGGTGGTTGGTGTCAGATTCCCAGAACTGCCTTCCAAAATTTTTGTTTGGTGGACAATTGTATTGTTAGATGAACACATGCTAGAGGTTCTTGGTGGAGTATCTCATCCTTTAATCTGGTATATTTGGATCGCTCCCCCCTTGACCCCTAACTTATAACTTAACAGAAGGGTTTGTTGTTTGTAATGTGGTATATATCATCTAAGTTTTTGTTCCATTATTTGGTGGTTCAGAATCTTTTGAAGTTTGGTGGTTGGTGTCAGATTCCCAGAACTGCCTTCCAAAATTTTTGTTTGGTGGACAATTGTATTGTTAGATGAACACATGCTAGAGGTTCTTGGTGGAGTATCTCATCCTTTAATCTGGTATATTTGGATCGCTCCCCCCTTGAATATTCAAATGTACCAGGTTAGAGGATTTGTATTTACAGTTCTCCTTTAATCTGGTACATTTGCATTGAATGGGGTCCACCCTCACCCCTTGAATATTCAAAGTCTGCCATTGAAATTCTCCCATGGTCCCACTTCAGTGTGTATGTGAGAGAGAGGACAATGCTATTACACGTTGGGTTTTGTGGTGAGGGGGGCTGACTGGCCCAACTTTTGCCAGGTCAAAGCGGGTAGACAGAGATAAAGGGGTGGGGTGGGGGGCAAAAAATTAGTCAAATTCAAAATCTTCTTTCCATTCCAAATTAAATTTTGGAAAGATCTATCCGAACACAGTCATTAACTTCTGTTTTCAGGTTGAGATCGCTGCTATTGAACTTTTTGGATCAGTTTAAACTTTAAAGCTTTAGAATCAAACCATTTTCTGGTGAAGCTCCTGTTCTTAGAATTTGTATTTACAGTTCTCATTTACATGGTTTGAGTCCGGAAGAACTTCTTGACTGTTACTCGAGGGGAAGAGAAACATGGAAAACGATGTGTTTCGTAAGAGTGAGAGCATGTTCAAGCAATCTATTTGGCATGTCTGAGACTGAAATGAGAATGAACTTGTAATTTTCTGTTGGATGCACGTCTGCTCGTTATGTTCCTCTTAGTTATACCTTCCTCTTGTTACTACATTAAGACAGCTGCAAATGCCATTTTGGTGGTTGTAATTGTGGAAGTAAAATCACAATTATCAACAGTGCCTATAGCATCTATCGATTCAAGCTCTCATTCTTATTCCTTGCTGAGGTTTGAACTTTTATTTGGTCTATATTGTGATTTTTTGCTTGTACTTATAGGTTGACTGGGATAACGAGAAAAGTTGTTTCCAAACAATTGCTGCTGCTCTTGGGAACTTCTATGCCATGCATCCACCTTTGTTGCCCAATCCATCAGGTGATGGTCTGCAATTTTACAAAAAAAGGAGAAAACCATTCAGAAGTACCCAAGCAGAAGAAATCCCCCCCAAGAGTACTGGTACGAGCAGTTTCCTTGTGCCATTTCTATGCAGTTTATATCTATATGCTAAGTTACTCGATTGGTTTGGTCACCTCCTTGGTTCCTGGACCATGGAGAAGGCTTGGCTATGTAGCGATTATTTTCTTGTTTAATAACTGTTACGATTATTTAATCACTTTGTTTCTCTTCTTTGATTATTTTTGCTCAGAGGATCATGAAATGGAGGTTGACATTGACACTGAACTAATTTCGGAGGCAGAGACTGCTTGGGCCCAGCGTGAATGGTCAATCCAGCATGTCTTGTTTCCGTCCATGAGGCTTTTCTTTAAACCACCAACTTCGATGGCTACGAATGGAACATTTGTCCAGGTATTGTTTTGAATTCCTTCGGAAAGCAAATGGATATAGGCCTCCTTGCTTGGCTATGGTTAAATTCCACAAGTAGGCAACCAAATTTGAATTTGGTTTGGTACCAATCAAATTTACGTCATGTTTGGGACTTGGGGAAGGAAAGAGAAAAGTAAGGCAAAATAAGGTTTTTTCACTTCCCATGTTTGGTTCTCTCCCTCAGATTAAAGGGAAATAAAGTTTTCTGCATACTTTTTTTTGTCATCTTCTTTTCTGAACTAAATAAGGAGAGGTGTTTTACTTCTGATTCCCTTTTCTTTTCTTTGTAAAGCCAAATGGGAATAACCAACTTTCTCTAGAATTTCCTTCTCTTTATTTCCTCAAGTTCCAAACACACCCTTAAATTTACGAACAAAAAATTAGAAAGAAGACACTTATCACCGGGTGCATTTACTGGTAATTTTGTGGCCTTTGCCACTTGCTCTAAACGATAAGTTTATCAGATGCTGTACCATGCTCTAGATTTTTTAAAGCTTGTAATAGTTGAAGAAGTAACTGGCACTTCCGCAAATTGTTCATTTTTATCACAAGGTTTTGCATTTCACTCGTGTTTATGGATTCATGTGGTGATTCTACTACTTCAGGTTGCTTCCCTGGAGAAACTTTACAAGATTTTTGAAAGATGCTAACGAGAATGGTTCAGCTCAGGCCTCAGGACAGTGGAATTTGATTTTCCACAACGAACATTTTGTACAGGGAAAAGTTTGGAGATTTCTCAGGACAAAATTGTGGGAGGTTAGGAGGGGTACATTAGTTGCCTATTTTTGGGAAATCTGTGAATTGCTCTCAACAGTTTCTATATAGCCGGCTCTAAGGTTTCGGATACCGAAAGCAAAGTCATGAAATGGGCCTCTATATATTTTCAAGCTAATTTTGTTCAACAAATATTCATCGTAAATAACCATTACAAAAAGTTCATTGATGCAAAAATTATAACATATCGTTGCACAAAAACCAAAAATAGAACACTTCAAAATTGAACATTTGAAGATCAATCTGCTCGTATTTTTGTTGCAAACATAGTAATTAAGTCTTGATAGTCAAGCTTCTTCACCAAATCTTTCTCAATGGATGACAAAGCCAATTCATTTAATCGTTCTTGAGACATTGTTGACCGAAAGTAATTTTTGATCAATTTCAACTTTGAAAAACTTCTTTCCCCAGACAGAATTGTAACAAGTATGGTCAACAATATTCGGTATGCAATCCATGCATTTGGGAAACAACCATTCATAGTCTTCAAGTAATTGAGTACATCAATTGGCTTTCTTGTATCTTTTGGCAAAAGATCTTTCAAGACCTTTAATTCTAAAATTAAATCCCTCCCATCAATATCAGAAAGCACACCACTTTTCGAAACATACTCAAGATTAACACAATACGATATCAGAGCTTC
This sequence comes from Gaultheria prostrata, assembly GCA_036023075.1. Lineage (NCBI taxonomy): Eukaryota > Viridiplantae > Streptophyta > Magnoliopsida > Ericales > Ericaceae > Gaultheria > Gaultheria prostrata. Next base: position 14,386 of record JAXBDA010002335.1, on the reverse strand, counting down.
ATCCTCAGATAGAATCTAAACGCTTCAAATCGAATAAAAATCCAAATGCTTTCTCACATACTTGAAAGTGTTCAAACCTGTCATTGAGTGAAGAAAGTGCTTGATCTAAAACAACTATGGAGTAATCAACTCGAAAGGATTCCTCGGCTGAATGTGTCACCTTTTCACTAGCTTTCTCATCAAATTGCAGCTCTTCATTAGATTTCTCATCAAATTGCTTCTTTCTACATATGAGACGCTTCTCCTCAAATTTCGGTTCAATTTTCATTTCGCTTGCAATTGCTTTAGCTTAATCATGGCATGAGTGAACTCATCCTTTCTATTGTTCTCCATAAAACCAATAAGCCCTTTCTAGTGATTAATATCAATATCTATTTGCATGTCTTCCTTTTGCAAAAATTTGCTAACTGAATTAACCGCAAACAATAGATTGCGCCAAATAATCATGGCAAGTAAGAACTCAAAGTTTCCAATTCTATGTTTCTAATTCCTCCGCAAAACTAACAGACTCGATCGACTTCTTTCAATTCCTCTTTCCTTCTAGATGCTTTTTCAAGTCCTCACACTGATTTTTATAGTGCCTCATTTTGTGACAGTAGTGACACTCCACATCCTTCTTTGTGTCTGACCTTCCCTTCAACTGCAACCTTTTCCGATTCGAACCTCCCTTTCCTTTTGACCTGCCTCTACCTCGGCTCGAATGTAATTTTTTAACGACAAGCCATTGGTTTGCACCAACATTATCATCCCTCTTCATCTTGTCATGTGACAATTGAGCACTGGTAACCTCTTCCAGAGACAGAGTTTCCTTCCCATACAACATAGTTGTCACCAAATGACCATAGGATGAGAGCAATGATACAAACAACATGATAGCTTTATCCTCCTCCTCGAGCTTTATGCCAAAAACCACCAATTGCGAGTTCAGCATATCATAGGAATTTAGATGTTCCAAAAGATTCGTACCTTCTTTCATCTGTAACCCATACAAATGTTTCTTGACATGCAACTTATTGGTGAGATTTTTTCTCATGTGCAATCCTTCAAGCTTCATCTAGATCGCATCTACTGACTCCGAGTCTAATACGTTAAGAATAACTTCATCGCCTAGTTTAGGCAAATCGAACTGGCAGCCTTAGCTTCACGGACATCCCAAGCATCATCTTTCATACCCTCAAGCTTCTATGCCTTCCCGAGTAAAGCCTTTGAGACCCCTTGTTAGATCAACAAATCCTTCATCCGCCTTTGCCACAAAGAGAAGTTATTCTTACCGGTGAACTTCTCCACCTCATACTTGGTATTCATTATCTTTATTGAAACCCTAGATCGAAACCCCAACTGGGTGTTCTGTTAAAAAACCCTAGAAACTATAAAATGGGCCCCTGAATCAAAACCCTAATGTGGGAGCTCTGATGCAACTTTGTTGTGTAGCAAAGCGGAAGACATAAGGATTCTAACTAGCAATATTGATCTAAAACATAGACGAATAAAGATGAATGAGCTCAAGGAAAGTAAGAAATCAACACACGAGAACACAAAGATTTATGAGGCTCGATACAGAGGTTGCGTATCTAATCCATGGGGGGAGGGGACGAATCAATTCATTATAATCAATAAGGATTACAAGCTCTCCGATCTCCTTTCAATGTGTATCTCTGTTTCTCTGGGTATTTCTCACCAAAACAAGCATTAGATAACCGTAAAACTAAACAAAACAACTTTATATTGCGCTGCTAACGGCCATCGGACGAGAATTACTAAGACCTCAATTTCACTTGCAACATCGGTCGCCCGGACCACCCTCTGACCATATTCATGCCACACACAATATTAGGAATATTGAGAATTGTTTTGTTATTCGTTAGCACAACAAAACATAAAAAAAGGGAATTGATATTTCAGACTTCCATTCTAATTCCATTAAGCCTCAATTCCATCATGTGCTTATACCTTTCCAGTGAACCAAAAGCACTCTAAATTCCTTCGCTCCATTCTTCCCCAGATGTACTCTTCGGAAATGTCTTTAAAGACACTAACCGATGTGTCTCCAAAGCCCTTTCTCTTTCTGGACCCGGGAGCATCACCAATCAAGCTCTAAAACTTCAAAATGGAGAATGCATGTGACATATTAAAGTGAGATTTTGTAATTTATTTTATCTTTTCTTCAGTATTTTGTATTTTTTGGAGAAACTTATCAGTCATTTTTTTAGAGATTTTTAAAGCTTGATTGGAAATGTTCTGATCTTGGATCAAATTGAGATCGGACCACAATTCTAACATCATCAGTACCCGTTTTAAAACCCAAACATAACAACCCTAGTACTCCCTCCGTCCCTTTTATAGTTTGTATATTTCCATTTTGGGCTGTCCCTTAATAAGTATGTGTTTTGAAAAGTTAGTGGGTATATTTCATATTTTGTCCTTAAAAGTAGATTCCTTTTTAAAAAGTTAGTGGGTATTATTATATTGATAAGGGTAAGTAATTGAAAATAGATCTAAAAGTCGTAAAAGTTGATATGAAAGAAAAATAGTTGGAATTCTCAGGTAAAATACTTAACAAGAGACGGAGTGAGTATTATATATCCTATGGTTGTTGGGGGAAACATTGACATCACAATAATGTTCAACTATGTCATCGCTCTCGTAATCAAGAGTTTTTTTTTTTTTGGGGGGGTGTGAGTTGTTGTAATCAAGAGTTGTTAGGGCATACCAAAATTTCAATTAAGGGGTCTTTTGGCTAAATAATTGAAACGATTATTTTTGTCCTTATTCAAAAAAATTCGCATTTTGTAGTTTTGCGTCAATTTTTTTTGAATTATTAATTCGTTTCGATGAGAAAAATTTAAAAAGTAAAATTATGATCAAAATATTAAAAACATTCACCGAGCAAAGGGCTTTCCTTGCTTAAAAGCCGATGCGGGTCTCAAAATTCCCACTAGGCAGGTTGTAATTGGCAAAGGATGAAAAAAGAATGATAAACGAAAGCGAACGAACGGACCCCTTACTTTATAGGGCTCGGACGTAAATATGGATGTGGCTTCTAGCTCAGTAACGACTCTGGCTTCGGATGTTAAAGCCTGCGAAGAACACTTCGACAGTGCAATTGTTCTTTCCACTTCCTTTCCCGCCTTTGAGCTCAATCAACCAGTACACGAACAAAAATAATCCAAAACGGATAGATTTTTTGGATTATTTTTATCTTTACTGACAAAAATTTTAGTTTGGTTAATATTTTTTTTTAACTTTTTAAATTCCTCTCGTCGAATCGAACTAATAATCCGCGAAATAATTGACGCAAAACTACCGAATTCGATTTTATTTTGAATAAAGACAAAATAATTTGACTCAATTATTTAGCCAAAACTCATACAAGATTAAGTGCACATACAGATTTGACTTTTATTGCCAACCTTGGTACGTTCTTGAGGTAGTTTGTTTTTTGTCATTATCTACGTGTTACTTTCATAAACATATAAAAGAGCAAGAATCTTAGAACATGCCGAATAACCTTGTGCGCCTAGCTACCAGAGTACTGCAAGGTTCTTATCTAAATATTGGTCGAAAGATCATTGCATTGACATTCATTGATTCATAGAAACACCCATATCGATCTTGTTACCTGTGAAAGAGCTAGTTGTCTCCGAAAAGATGGGCCGCACTCCGTGTTGCGACAAGGCCTCGGTGAAGAGTGGTCCGTGGACTGCAGCTGAGGACGCGAGGCTTGTTTCTTATGTTCTGAGGCACGGACATGGAAATTGGCGCGCTCTTCCGAAGCAAGCCGGTCTCTCTCTCTCTCTCTCTCTCTCTCTGTGAAAGAATTTATGTCAATAGCCTGATGGGTTGTGCATGTCATGATTTTGAAACTTCAGGTTTGTTGAGATGTGGGAAGAGCTGCCGTTTGAGATGGATAAACTACCTTAGCCCAGATGTTAAGAGAGGAAACTTTGCGCCCGAGGAAGAAGAAGCCATCATCAAGCTGCATGATTTGCTTGGCAACAAGTATGAATCTCAAGCTATATATACATACACCTTCATACTTGCAACAAACTATATATACCCATTTCCTTCTTTCTTTCGAATCTACTTTTCGAAAAAAATGTACTTGATCGGTACTTGTTTTGTACCTTTTAATTTTAACATCCCACCTCTAGGTGTGTTAATTATTCCTTGTCTTTCATCCATCCAAATGAAATGAGTACTCGGATTGGTTCTACCATCTGTAAATGCTAATCTTGTGGACCCGAGAGCACTGTGCAACATGCAACATGCTACATTGGTGCTCCGCGCCATTGAGTTATACCTCCTTTATCCCACTAATTAAGCTTTTTCTTTTTTACTGTAATTGACAGATGGTCCAAAATAGCCTCTCATTTGCCAGGGAGAACGGACAACGAGATAAAGAATGTTTGGAACACACATTTGAAGAAACGCTTGAGAAAGTACGACAGCATGAGTGAATCCTCCAACAAGTCTCCTCAATTCACTTCACCAGTGGCAAACATAAATCAAGTTATTGGACATGTTTCCCTCCCTAATAACCTCTCTGGTCCGTTTCCATCTTGTGTAAATGAGCAAGGAGCTAGTTCAATGGATCACGAGACGGCCATTACTTCAGAGAGTTCACTTTTTACCGACATGTTTCCTTCATCGTTGTGCGGCTCGGAGGGAGAAAGCGTCAACGACAATTCGACCACTCAAAATTTTTCTGGTGAAGTAGGTGAGATTCCATTTGAGCCTAACTTAGACTTCTGGGAATTGTTAGATGATGACTCCTTCACTAATAGTGAGGTCCCAGTTAGTCCTGTGCTTGAAAGTTTGGACCATCAAGTCACATTCTCTGAAGAACAAAACAAAAGGGAGGTTGGAAGTTGGTGGTGGTTGGCATACTTAGAAAGTGAGCTTGGACTTGAGGCTACTATATTGGATGCAAACCAAGATGAATGAATGAATTCTGGATATAACCCACAAATCAGCAGAATGAGTATTGTGCAATCGCAGGGAGTCACAAACACTTTTCTTCTAATGTTTACAGGATATGTAGCAGAAATTTACGAGTATATGATTCTTAATACGGACGGAGTCGCATTTTAAGGGTTTGGATGGGAAAGGGTTATATATATAATATTATATATTCTCGCGTATGTATAAAATGTGCAATATTTCAAGAAACAGTTTAGTCCATATCAGTCAACATATGTAAGCAATAAATCAAATGATGATGTCTTTATCAGTAAGTAGTTGGGAAAAAAGTCTGTCCCTGAAAGTAAGGGCAACAATTTCAAAGTTTGGAAGGTTGGTGATTGTAAATTCTACCTACCTGAATAAAATTATCTACAGTATCCGGTAATGAGGGTAGTAAAATCAAGTGTATTCCATTGCCTACCAGTGTTTAAGTATGGAATTAAATGCTTTAACCTTCCCTCCAGATTGCACAGCAGTAATAGCAATATATAACACTGAATGAGAGTTCAACAAAAAAAATCAAAAATTAACTAGCTGGATGAAGAATCTGTCTCTCTACACTTTTTCTTTACGTAGCAAACAAGAAACCAAGAACTCGAAACAATTATGTGCAGTATCTGCGGAACCTCCACTCATGGGAGCATGTTTGTAAGTTTGTGTCAAGTTTTCCTAACTCAAAAAAGTCTGTATCGTAGAAGCAAATAAACTACGGATCTAAGATAACTGGTAATACTGGAAAACAACCAGCGTCGAAAATACAAGATAGCACAACACTTTTTATACACCCCCTCCTACTAAAAGGATACACGAATCACTTTCGGTGCCATTGTTGACACACCCTTCAATTTAGCAACTGATGTTCCTCTCAAAACTTCTGATGCTTCCAAATGAACAAACAGCACGTGATGCAAATCAGCAGTGTCTTTTCCAGTTGTTGAATCTGCCTACAGATTGTTAAAACAAGGTCAAACTAAGCCCCCAAAATACAATCCTTTTTCTTTGACCTGGGAAACCTTTCTGCCCATAGTTTCAGCAAATGCAATCGTATCTGGAAATGTAGAACTACATTCAGGCAGAAAAAGATAGACCGGATAGGGATGTCATGAGACGATGTGGGAAACCAGCAGTAGTGGAAGAGCAAGTTGGTTTCTTTCCGACTGAAAAGTGTTCAACTTGATCAAATTCAAGGTCTGAAACTGAAAGCCAGATGTGAACAGCAGGTAGCTTGCTTCCTTTGCAAATGTATAGATTCACGCCCAATTTAGGGAGCCGAATCGGTAAACAACATTATAAATCCCATGAATCTCTTCTTACTCTTACCCTTTCACCCTTAAAGTGGATGTATTTCCATTTACTCAGGTATTTCCTGAGAACCAGCTTCTGATTGTCTACTTGACCTAGTTTTTGGAAGGCATATGCAACTTTCCTGACAGTGTCTTCATCTGGCTTTACACCCAACTCCTCCATGTCTGCGAACACCTGAAGTTTTAGCAAGAAAAAAATAACAACTAAGCACCATAAAGATCATTGTTATGTAATTAAGCTTCCAAAGGAGCAGAAGATCTAATAAGTTAAATTATTATGGACTTCCCCTGGGAGGTCTCTGTCACTCTCATAAACCTCAGGGAAGTCGGATGCAAATGCAAAAGCAACATAAATTTACTCGTATATGGTGAGAAGCTTGACTTATAAGTTAGAACAATCTGTATGATAATTGAGTGATACCTCAATTATATTTTCTGGAATGTTATGATGATCATACAAGGAGATCATCCGAGAAAACAATTGTTTTGAGATAGAACGCGTATGGGTATGCAAAATCATATTCCATAATGATTCTGCCTCATCCACCCTATGGTCCATGTCGAATGCCAGTAGAAGGGTGTCATATGTTCCCATAGTCGCTCCTTGACCTTTCCTCAGCATCCACTTGGCAACCTGAGTCACAATCAGGATGAGTAACTAGTAACCTCTTCAAAATGAACCCCAGACTTGGCAGAATCGAGCAATTCCATTTATAAATCAAGCCCACATAAAAGTGTGGATTCATCCAACATGTCAACATGACACTTATGATAAAGAAGATACATTAAGATGTAAACATGGACCATTTGTCATTCAGGTGAATTTTAAGTCCTCAAACAAAAGAAGCATCACCACACAAAAAAGAAGATCACCCATTAATCTCTAGGCATCGGTGCCTAAAATTGAGCTCTTAGCGCTTTTTCTCTTATTGATCAAGCCTACATTCTGGTGAGGCTAAATGTAGTACTAATACATTTTTTATGCCCGACGCTTCTTGCATGTCCAGCTGCTTGGAAAATTGGACACAAGAAAGGACAAGTTTCAACACAAGTTCCAATCCATGTAGCTCTGTGGATCTCTCCTGAGCTAAGAAGCACGGATATGGACACGGGACACGACATGACACGGATACGCATATACATGATTTTCCCAAAAACTAGGACATGATACGTTGGGGATACATACATACATACATATTCCATATTAAATTCAAATATTACCTTAAAAAATTACAGAAAAATACAAAAAGGCATTCAAGATCTAACCAAAGCATCTATGACAATTTTCACTTCATAGTATTTTAAGATGAGAAGTACAACATTTAGCATCATAAACAAAAAGATTTCGAGTTCTTGACGTGCGATCTCTCTCTCCTATGTCTCTCTCAGTCTCTCTGCCATGGCGCTCTCTCTCTCCCCCCATCGAGATCTCTTTGGGGTTGATTTGGGTTAACTTTGAAGGGGAGAAGAAGAAGATATTTATTTGTGTGATATATGTGTTATTACACTTTTTACCCCTTACTTATTGGGTATTGCTTTATTATTCTATTTAGATTTTAAAATTTACAGTTTGTACCCCGTTTCAATTTTTAAAAAATTGTATTTTGACCCACAGTGTGTCCCAAAACGTATCGGTTGCATGTCTGAGCATATCGGAAAATGTGTCCGAGTGTATCAGAAAATGTGTCGGACTCAAATCAATAAAAAAAATATTTGGACACCTATTTAACGTATCGAACACATATCGCGAATGTATCCGAGCATATCCGTGTTTGATATGTGTGGGATACGGATTCGTGCACTCCGGGAGAGTGTCCATGCTTTTTAGGTCCTGAGTATAATATTTAGGCACAAAAGAGGCGTACACGTTTATTAGAAAGGGAAGCATTTAAAGTAAACCTCAGTTGAGATGGGTCGATAACTTTTAAAGCAAAGAGAAACAAGACAGAGAGAGAGAGAGAGCCGGACTACCCAAAGGGACTACATTGCTTATATTAGATTAGTTGATAACAAGAAGAACCAATGCTGAAATAGAAAACCTAAAAAACCCTAATAATTCAAAAAGACTAAACTATCCTAAACCTAAAAGATAAATAACGAAACCCTAATAACATAAAAGGACTACCCCTAACAGAAAAGATAAATAACAATTTAACAGAAACCCTAACAATGAAATCCTAATTAATGTTAACCCTAAATTATGTGATGCGAAGCCGGAGAGCATCGTGAGTTTGCCAAGAAAGTAACGAAGCCAAACGGTGCAAGAGGTGCCGAACCATTGCTTATACCAACGCCAATGCCAAAACCAATAAAAATACTGCAAATCGACGGCTGCAAATCATACTACGAATCAACTAATGCGAATCAACTACTACGGAGTGCAGAGAAGTGCCAAAGAGTACAAAACAGAGGGTTCAAATTTAGAAACTAGGCCAAAACAGCGGAAAAAAAAAAAAAACTGCCCAAAAGAGAGTCATCGGATGCTGCCGGAGCTCCGGCGAGGGTCGCCGGAGCCAGACGAAGCTCCGGTGAGGGTTGCTGCTGCTGCATTATGCTGTGCGATGTTGTTGCTGTGATGTTGAGGACCAATGGCTGCTGTTGCAGTGCTACTGCTGCTGATTGGTTCTACTGTTGTTGCGTTGCTAGTGCTGCTAAACTATCCTAAACCTAAAAGATAAATAACGAAACCTTAGCGAAACCCTAATAACATAAAAGGACTAAGTTACCCCTAACATAAAAGATAAATAACAATTTAACGGAAACCCTAACAATGAAACCCTAATTAATGCTAACCCTAAATTATACTCGCACACAATTTACCATAAAGCTGGAACCAAACTGATCTATGAAAGCTACAATCTTTAAACTACTCAAACAACTGATTTTAGTAAACTAGAACAAACAAACTCAAGCACATACGAGCCAACAAAGTTTAGACTGAAGTCAGCAAATCGACCAAACTATATCTGAATACATAGTACATCTATCAAGCACGGGTGTGGGTACGGGACACGGCAAAAACCATCAAAAGTAGGGCACGGGTACGACGAGGGCATGCCAAATTTTCTTTCTATATTCTCTATAATTTTAAGTATGCCTCATTATTTATATAGCAAGTATAGCACATTTTTATCAATAAAGGCAAGATGAGAGGCTTTGGAGTAATAAACTAAAATATGAGGTCTTAAAAAGTGTAATTTGACTCACTATATACACCATATATAACGCTGATGTAGTCAGGATTAGGGTTCGTCTGTCTTCACTCTGCTCCTCTCGCTCTCATCCGCCGGCAACTCTGCAACCATCAGCCCTTCCTCCGGCGACTGATCTCTCTCTGGTGACCGCGACTAATCTCCTCTGCCGGCATACATATGCTCTCTCTCTCTCTCTCTCTGCTCAAAAAACGTACCCAATTGAGTACCCATGGCGTACCCAAAACACCCAAAACCAAAAGTACCTGGTACGTTTCCGGCGTACCTGGTACGTATTTTTCCGTACCGGGCCGTACCCCGTACTGGGTACGCATATGCCTATGGTTTTGGCGTACCCGTGCTTCATAGTAGTACATACACAAATAGCACTTCAAATGTTTAGGAATTACAGGCAACAAGGGTGACTCACTTGGTGTATAGAATGTGCCTAACATGGCTTAACCTTACAAAAAAGAAGCCCGAGATTTGACCGATCTTAGAAACTCAAAGCAAAAGCCAGTAAAGTGCAACATAGACTCAGCCCCAACTCGAGCAGAACCAGTCATTCTAAGAAGGTAGGATCGAATAAAGCCAGACCCAACTCCTTTTTCAAAGACAGACGAATTTGCAAATCTAGCATTCAAACATTCTAATTGCTAATGTTAATATCAGGTACCACCTTTTACTAAAATGTAAGTGACAAAAGTTGCAGCGTGCCATAAAAAAAAATGGCATTGCACAATCTCAAAATGTAAACCAAAATTTCGCAAAGTCACATACTTGAATCACCCGAATCCACCGACTCCTCTTTCTCAACATTCGTAGAGCCTTAGAGGCAGCAATTAGTGGAAATTCTGTTTCCCAAGCAGTCCATTTATCTAATGCACCATAAACAGCTTCTTTCTCATTTGGCAGTCCAGATACCTGCCAGATTTAGATTTCACGCAGAATGTAATCTACTCAGATGCTATTTTTCCAAATTTGCCGAGATGCAAATTCACTGAATACAGATATTAAATACTGCATATATTTGAAGATCATAAACTTGAAAAACCACAAATTGGTCTGCACACAAAAACAAATGAGCGACTAAACTTACGATTCGAACAAGGTTGAGTGCCTTTTGCCCAGACCCAGCTGAATCTCTTTTCTGCCACAAGTGATGCTCTTTCCTCCCAACCTTCTTAATTACTTTCCTGCATTTCACGGAAAGAAAACCTCAGCAAAGAAACTTTAACAAACGAGAAAACACACTTACACCAAGGATGCCAGATGTTTCAGTAATTACAGTTACATAGTAAAGTAAACCAATCATTTAACAATTATATAAACCTAGTTACAGTACAAGTAATTTGAGAAAGAGATAAAGACCTACTTCTCAACAAGGTTCGACTTAATTTGAGGCTTCCCTTGACTGTAAGAGCAATTGACCATTGAGATATCTGAAACCTACATATTAATATGAAATCATTTTACTGATACCCGAGGATGCAAAAAAAATAATAATAATAATTTACAAGACAATCGTACAAAAACAACAAAAAGAAATGATGTTAAATCTTTCCAAACAAATTATTATTGCTTGCCTTTTCTGTGAAATCAGTAGGCCCTCTAGACTTCTGAAAAGAAGAAACTCTGCATTTCGAAAACCCTAACCCTAACAAAGAATTTACTCCGTTGATCCTCATCTGACGAGCAAATACAGAGTTCAGAATCAATAACCATTAATACAAAACTATAGAATCCATTTCAATTAGAAGGTCATAACAGAAAATACTCAACCCAACCTGCTTTTTCCCGATAGAAAAATCGAAGGAGATTGGACTTCGCCCACTGAAAACCGCCATAGCTATGTTCTAGAACTCAAAGCAGAATGGCAAAAGTAAGGAGGGCAGCAGCTGACATTAGGGTTGCAAACGAATCCAGCTTTTCGCGAGCACCTTGAGGCTAAGTCAGCTAGTAAACGAGTCGCAGCTCGAGTTCTAAACTCTGTTTAGTAAAAGAGCCTAGCTTGAGTTTCTAGTAACTTGGCTCATCTATAAAAACTTCATTTGTCTATGCTTGACCTGTTATATAAGCTCGTTCATTAAACCAACTAAGCTCGAACTACATACATTTAGGCTTCGTTTGTTTCGGGCAGAAAACGTTTTCCATGGAAAACATTTTCTAGAAAATGAGTTAAATGAGTTAGTATTTTCCAACGTTTGGTTGAGGTAAGAAAAAGTTTTACGTAAAACGTTTTCTCTTGTTTGATTGATAAGGAAAATCATACATGACAAATGATCAAACAGCTGGTGGGCTCCAAGAATAAGAAAGAAAAAAACTGAATAATCCCCAAAGTTTCTTCTCTGTCAATCCCATATTCAGCAAACATATTCTTTTTTTTCTCATACAAAACAAAATACCGAAATAGTGAATCACAGAAAGTGCTAAACGTGATTTGAAAACATGTTAACGAGAAAGAAAATCACGTCAAAGCACACCCAATCACGCAACCTTGGAATCAAATCGCAAAAGAGTCCCATGTCAACGAGATTAACCATAGAAGGGGAATTCATATATACATATTTATAGGGTAGGATGTGTGTGTGTGTGTGAATATCTACATTTATATCTATATGTATATACCGAGAGAGAGAGAGAGAGAGAGAGAGAGGGAGAAGCACCAACCGGCTAGAAAGAGAGGAGCACCGCCGGAGAACGAGCCGCGGAGGGAAGCGATTGCGAGCGAATTGGGTGCCCAGTGCCCGTTAATTACGCACATGGGTTGAAGGAATGGTGTTGTTTAGCCCTACTACACTAATTGAATTTTTTTTTTTTTATTATCACTAAAATTGAAAATTGGATACTCTGAATTTGTTTTATTAAATTTTTAAGAAAACGAAGATTATAAACTTGTTATCAATTTAGGTGGGGTTGAAGGTTAATTACATTGAAATCTTGACTTGGATAGTGTAACTAGGGTTAATATTTAGAAAATGCACGTTAAGGTTGAAAAAGTATACTGAAATATGTGAAAAATGTATAGGAATATGTGAAAGTGTATTGAAAAGTGTAAAAGGTGTATTGGAATATGTGTTTTGTTGTTTGTTTGTGTGCTTATCGCGTGCCTATTGGGCACACGTTAGAGCATCTGCATCAGACTCTTTAAATTTTGGATCAAATTACACTTCAAAAAGACACTTTATTACTTTAGCTAGTCACTTTATAATGTTCACTGCATCAGACTCTCTATTCTAGCTGTGTCCTATAAATATTTCCTTATTCTTCTAATATAATATTGAAATGTTATTCAACTTATTTTTTATTTCAAATGCCCACTATCAGTAGCAGGAGAAAGTGAGACTCAATCAAACTGGTGGAATCCCATACGAGCAGTAGAAATTGGTGATACACATCCTTGGTAAGCAGAGCCAACACATTAAACCTAAGCCATCCTTTGAATTGTATACACTAGAATACAATTCAGTAGCCAACTTAGCAGCATCTATATTTCCGGTAGTGAACTCGGTATTAAGCGACATTCAACAACTGCATAATCAGGTGGGAGGCCAAAAGAAAAAGCAGGCACACACTACAACCAAAACATAGAATCCAAATACATAAGCATCTCCAGCGACATAAACTAATCCCAAACCAAGAGCATTCTCGGCATTCATTAACATATTAGCATTATCCTAATTACCAAGTCAAAAGCATTCCTAGTATTCATACACATATTAGCAGTCATTGGCACCTTATCACAAACACCTTGTGTGCATTAGTGGTCCTTTTACTAGAAAATTGTCATTGGCACCTTATCACAAACACCTTGTGTGCATTAGTGGTCCTTTTACTAGAAAATTGCCGTTGGCTATCACAAATTGACACCATGTGTGCAGATGACAAACTTCATTGAACCAACCTCAAAAAAAACACAGGGAGTGAATCACACAAATACCTACTGTATGTAACACCACACACATGTGTATTTCACCACTAGTTTCACACGAAATTACGAAAAACAAAACCAAAAATTGTACAGGGTTTCCCAGGAATACATCTAATTGGACCAATAAAGCACAAAAAGGGGCTGATTATGAAGCTCTAGCAAGTATATATCAAGATAAACGTGAAATTGAGAGAGAGAGAGAGAGGGAGAGAATACCTTCAACGTTAGAAGAGATGAGGTTCACGATGGAAGAGAAGAGGGCTGGTGAGGGAGAGAAAATGAGGTTCAATATTTTGCCTAAATGTTACAATTCAAAATATTCCAAATTGTTGGACATAGACAACGCATCAGTATGTTACTACCTAGATTCGCTAGAATGTACATAGAAGTAACAGGGAACAAACCTCAATTTAGGACTAATGCGTAGAGTTTTAATGGGTGATCATATTTTGTTTGTTGATATTTTTGTTATTTGAGGACCTAAAATTCACATGAAAAGACAAATAGGATTGTTGAATTCTTCTAAGTTAGATATGATTTTAACGAGGTTACTCCGATTCATCTTGAGTGTCGCTCGGATTTCCAAGCGGATGTTGAGTAAATTTGAAAAAGTGATTGTGCGAATATATGACAAAAATTAATTTGGAGATAAGTTTAAAGAGGTATCTGTCTCAAATTGCTCATTACAGCAAATTGTACACTTCTCTAAATAGGATGAGTAATTTGGGACAAATAGAGTAATTACTAGGGAAATTTATCGAAATGGTCCCTCTAGTTTCACCGCAGTCTCGATTTCGTCCCTCTAGTTTCAATTTCACTCTAACGAACCCTGTAGTTTCAATTTTGGTCGATTTGAGTACAATTGATAACAGCCGTTAGGTTAAAGATAACGGAAATTGCAATTTCAGGGTTTTTGAAGGGGCAAATATGTTTTTTCGCCCCCCTTCTTCCCCAATACTAAAACCCTAACTCATCCTCCCCATTTCACATGTCTTCGA
>JAXBDA010002334.1:0-43633 GCA_036023075.1 Gaultheria prostrata | reverse complement strand
GTATGGCAGTCAAGGGGACTGTTTTTGGCTGATGGGAGGAGGTAGAGTGTGGTATTGGTGATGGGTGGTGGTGGTTGGGTAGTGTAGGATGATGTATAAGGTGTATGTATACACATATGTGTGTATGTGCACTAGTATTGCTTGTGTATGTGTATAAAAGTATATAATTATGTATGAAATAAATTTATAAAAATGTAATGCTCGCGATTAAAAAGTAAACGTGCCTTAGGGTCGAGTTTGTAGCAGTTAGGAAGTATTAGGGTATAAACCGTAGTAATTGCAAATTAAGGATCGTAAGTGCAATTAGAAGTTAAATGACAAAATTAATGTAATTAAAATGAAATTAAGTAATCCTAAATTTTATTAAAAATTTCTGATTATTACAAATGGTGTCTGGAATTCCTTCTTTTTTCGTAGGGCAAGGATTCAATCTCATGTTTTGAAGTGATTCTCATGATTCTCAAATGATGGTGGGAAACAATTCCAAGAAACTCAAGTTTATTATGACAATTTCAACACAAAGGTGTGACATAAAAGTTATTTGAAAGTTGCGACCGAACCATAGAGGGTTGCCTACGTATCCTTTTGCAAGAAATCAGGTCGTGCGTAGTTCGGAACTACAAGGTGACTTTATTTTTTTGGTTTTTCGAGAGTAATAAGACACTAGAGACTCGAATTTTGAGGACAGACACAAACTTGAAAGCAAAAACATGAAAGACTCGAAGTACAACCTAACGCAACTAAGACTTGAAAAACTTGACCCGAAGATTTGACCCGACTTGCATGCTCCCAAGATTCGTGGAAGATTGAGCTATTGCATGATCACTGATGATTAATTGGTTAAGCACGGTTTTCAGCTCTGCCAGGGATGGACCCGTTGTCAATGAGATCTTGAATTTCATGGCGGAAGCGGTGGCAACCATCGGTAGCATGACCGGGTACTTAATGGAAGGCACAGAAGGCATCCGGGTTGTGGTTGGACAGAAGCTTTTGTGGTAGAGGAGTTGGAGGGAGTGGTTTGAGGAGACCGCCTTTGAGGAGTTCCTCATAGACCGAGGATAGGGGTGTGATGAATTTGGAAAACGATCTTGGTTGGTCTTTGGGCCGGTTGATTTGGGTTGTGGTTTTGGTTGGCTTGGCTTTTTTGGTGATGTTGATTGTGAACTTGGAGGGAGTAGTTGTATACTGGGTGCTGCTATCTCCGTAGTAAGCTTTTTCAAACTTTGAATCATAATCATCTTTCCCAAGGACACCATTCTGTATCGCCTCCTCAATGGCAAGGCCTGCTTGATAGAATGTTTCGAAAGTTGCAGAAGTCTGAAACACCACCAAGTGTTTAGCAATGTCTGGTGACAGGTTGCGAGTAATGATTCTCATCTGTTCCTTTTCAGAAGGTCTGTCAATCATATGAGAGGCTTTCTCTCTCCACCTTTTGACAAAATCAGCAAAAGATTCATCTTTCCCCATCTTTGTTGATTCCAGTTCTCGAATAGTCATTTCAAGCTGGATGTTGTAGTTGTACTGGGTTACAAAGGCTGCCCCAATGTCATCCCAAGTCCTTTTCTTTGAAATGTCCAGATTCAAAAACCATCGCAGTGCTGGTCCCGTGAGTGTTTGTTGAACCATTTGGCCAATTGCGTCTTTTTCTATATCATACATAGACAGAGTGCCCACATATGTTTGCAGGTGAGCTTTCGGATCGCCGCTTCCATCGAACTTATCCCAATCAATTGGCTCGAATTGCTCTGGGAGCTTGGCGTTTGGGAACAGGCATAATTTTTCCATATCAATGCCTATAATGGCTATCTTTTCCTGGTTCTGAACAGACTCCTCAAGCTTGGCGATTTTAACCATCATTGCTTCCAAACCCTGATTGTCTTGTAGGTGGCCTTTTGGTGGACTTTCTGGTGGTGGTGGGAGACGGGAGGTTAATCCCTGAATCATGAGCATCATCTGGGCCATCTGCTTGTTGTTGTTTTCCCGTTGCTCCTCCATGGCTTCTTTGAGAACCTAGACCTCAGTTTTCTTCATTGAATCAGTGGCTTTCGACATTGAACCTGACTGTACTGTTTCTGACTCAATCCGAATTAACTGCTGTTTGGGATTGTTTGTCGGGTCAACCTTTGTTCTGAAAAAGTCGACTTCAAGTGGTAAGGTTTTCTTGTTTGGCTTGACGGCTGGGAATTGACAGTAAAGAAAAATTGAACTCAGGAGTGGCCTTGCTTGTTTTATTTTAAAAAAGAGAACGTCGTGCATGTGTTGTCACGTGTGTCACCCTAAGTCTCAGCAGGTGTTTTCAACAGCCACGGGTAGGTCGTTACTCGGTAGGTTAAGTTCCCGTGTGTTGGAACCAGAGCCAATAAATTTTCGTGACCATCCAAGACAGAGCAATATGGCTGTTGAAATCTGGATAAATGTTTATGGCTAGACCGGATTACAGGAAGCCGTTCGAGCACGGCTGACACTGGAGGTGTTTGAATAAAGGAAAATGGTCTCAATAAGGCTGCCCCGATCCTCAGTATTTCTTTTGACAGTGTATCCTTTGAATCTGGAAAATAGGACTTTTGGAAGAATCTGAAAATGGACTAAGTTCTTTAATAATCTCTCATAAGGATACTAAAATAAGCATCCTCATAAATGGGGTTGATTACTCTTAAGCTCAGTTAAAGTCACTAATGAGAGTTTATTGAAGATTTTAGGCCATCTTAATTATCCTTGGTCTCATTTTCCTAAGGACTATGTGATTTAAACGATGTGCATTGGAATGCACGACTCTTCATCGGGCAGGGCAACCTCTTAAGACCGCGGGAAAGGTGATAATTCAAGGTTCGACTGACCAAAATATTTATGCTAAAGTGTGTGCATGCAAAATGATAGCAGTATATACAAAAGCGGGAAACAAGTACCATGGTATGTGCAAAAGGCAGTAAACAGGTAGCATGCTGATAGGATATAGGAAAGCAGTAAACAAGTAGCAGGATAAATCACATAATCCTACCCTATGGGTCTTGTCGTAGGTCGGAAGGTTCTACGGTTAGCTATATGCAAAGGCAGGGTTTTGGTTTAAGGGGTTACCCAGACTAGAGCCAATATTTGCCTTCCAGTGTCAAGTTTACTGCATGACAAAAGTTAAAGCGGCAGGCTGACTCATCATCGTCCAGGGGTGCCGAGATCTTGGGATGTCCTAACACCGGCAAGCCATGTAGGGTAACCAAGAAGCAGCGGCGGGGCTTATCCAACATCGATGCACGTGAAATGCAAAAAAAGATTTTCAATAAAATAATCTTCAAAATCCCACGAAATATTTTTTTTTCAAGTCTGGCTCGCTTTTTAAATTAATTAACATTTTGAAATTTTACGCAAGAAAATAACCGAGAAAGCTCCAGTCCGGATGGTCGGGCTTTCACCCTGACACCGATCCTTTCTCCGACAGCACTAGGCAATGTCGTTCTTGTCAAGCTTTCAAGGGTCCTTTTACAAGTGTAAGATACCAAAATAAAAAATTAATTTAAAAAAAAGTCCCCAGCAGAGTCGCCATTTTGTGGACAGCCACTTCCGGTGATCTGGAAAATGTTTTTGAAAAATATGAGTCGCCGCCCGGGATTTAATTTTAGAAAATCTTTTTGGTACCCGAGAAACCGTTTAAAATTAATTGATGACTCTTGTGCCGTTCGGAAAAGATTTGGTCTGCGAAAAAGATTCTTTTTGGGTCCGGAAGCCAAGTTACGGGCGGGGAAGGTTTTTGGACAAGCACCCCGCTCGCCTGGGATATTCCTGGTCTCTACTAAATATTTGTGGGATTTTCTTTCTAAAAAAAATATTTTATTGAAAGTCTTTGACAATTAATCAAGTAAATAACAGGAAATAACAAATAAATAAAATTAACATGATTACATAGAAATAAAATAAAATGAAGGGACTAAATGTTAATAAAAGAAAATCGAGGGAAAAGTGTAATTTTAAAAATGTAAATCGCACCAGAGGATAAGAAAACAGGGGAGGGTTTTCTGGAAAACAGGGGAGAACAGAGGAGAGCCGCCCGGCTCTCTGGAAGAGCCGTCCAGCTCTAACGCAAGAGTCGTCCGGTTCTTAATCAATGCCGACCGGCCCTCTGGCCGTTTTTTACGAATATCTTCTATCCTCTGGAAGGGATGGAATTTGACTAGAAAATTGGTTTCCTTTATACAGAAATTCTCATACGAGTATCAATGTTTAAAAAATATTTTGGAGAGAAAATGTATCCCGAAAGAGGACCAAACTGCGCGATTATGACGAAAAGTCGCTCGTTTCGATACCTCGGGATGATTCTTACTGTAAATAAACTCTCCCGAATCCAAAGATAACTACTGGAGTTATTTCGAATTCGGGAAAAGATCCCTCAAAGGACCGCGATTATAGAACCCTGTCCAGAAAATACGATTTTATACCTTGATTGGATCGATTCGAACGCCGAAAGAAACTGGTTTTTCCTTGGATTTGATTCTCGATGCCTTCAAAAACTTCTAGAGTTGAATGGGTATTTTGAAATATGGAACTTCTTACTGGAAAAGGGTGTAACTGGACGAAGGAGAATTTTTAACAATTTCTTTCTTGCAATCTCCGGTATCGTCCGAACCTTTTTTTTCGCCCCCTTGAAACTGAGGGAGTGGAACCGATTTTATAGACGTCCGAGGTGAACCACCGGATCATGCAAAAGATTTTTATCATCATGATATTCCCTGGCGCAGGGAATATATTCTTCTGCAATGATGATATTCCCTGGCGCAGGGATATATTCTTCTGCAATGATGATATTCCCTGGCGCGGGGAATATATTCTTCTGCAATGAATCTCTGAACCCGGATTTTCAGACAAGACAGGTAACAAACACAGCCGGCCGGTTCTCAAAGAGAGCCGTCCGGCCCTGACGTCAAAGCCGTCCGGTCCTCGTAAGGGAATAATGCCGCCGGGTCTAGGTATTAAAGTCGTCCGGTCCTCTACTCCTTTCTTCTGGAAATTCTTTGTTGTTTTCAAATCTTTTTTTTAAAGGTGCGACCGATCATTTCAAGGTATTCCACATATTTTCTTTTATTCATCATCGGGGAGACGCATGGTCAAAATTGGGGTGTCTACACAATGTTACCCTTTCCATCCAATGGATAACGCAAAATGCTTACTTGGACTAACAGAGCCCCCTCACCATGTAACATGTACAAAAACTGCCCTTACGTGGCACGCCAACTAAGGTTTGGGTCCAACCACTTAACTCAATGAACAAAACAAAAGATAAAAATTTAAAGAAAAAACTTCGTCCGTCCAATTACCCAAATGAAACCACCTACCCTTCTCTCACTGTTTCTCCCCCTTCTTGATCAGTCATCATTAAAGACCATTTGTCGAATGAAATCCCTTATCTGAAGGAAACTAATTTCGTCTTGATCCTTCTACAATGAGTAAATGTTGTAATTCGGTACAGTTATCTCGAAGGCATTGATCGATTCTCCTCTCTCTCTCACTCTCTCTCTCTCTCTCTATTTTTGCAACTCTTCATCTGCTAGCTCTAGGCGGCTAGATCCACAAGAGCAATTGAACTTGAACACTAGTGCACATATAAAAAAACATAGATCATGTATATATATATGTATATCATCTCGTCCAGATTAACATTTGATGCAAACTTGCAACATTTGATGACAACAGGGGAAAATTATCAACTGAAATTCAAGACTAGAAACTTCACATTTAAGAACATGAAAAGAGATTATTAGGGAATTTGTAACTGGAAAATGCTCAATGACTCTCCAAAAAGCCTAAAATTGAAACCCAAAAAATACACCCCTACAAGCTCTTGCAAATTCGAGTTTGAAGTCCTAAAACATAATAAATCAAATTTTTATTTCAATTAATGTCGATCTTTGTCCTCTTTTTTGACTCCATTTGTGACGAGAGGCTTGAGAAATCACAGAAGGAGGAGAATTTGAGACAAGATGTGAGAGATCAAATTTCTAAGTCGACTCCGCCCATCGATGGATAAGAGCCAAAATGGGGACAATGTACAAAATTGCAGGAATATGTTTGTTAGATTTTTATTGTTTTCTTATTTAATTTTTTTTGTCCTGTTCTATTATTAATTTTTTTTTTTGATCAGCCTCTTCTATTATTAATTTGTACAGGTCATAAGTGACTAGGCTTCCATTAGTCCACGTAAGCATTTTCCGTCACCCATTGGACGAAAAGGGTAACATTGAAATCGTAATATTTTTACAAGGACAAAATTGACACCAAAATATTCAGAAGGACGATTTTGAAACTTAGGGTTTATTTCAAGGACCAAAACAGTAGATAAGCCTTTTATTTTCTTTTTTTTTTTACTCGGCACATGCTTTTGTTAATTATTAACTATGGTGTTTGAGAGAATTCTATATGTATGTCACATTAGCACCCCCTTAAAGATATATGCTATCAAAACCTATTCTGTATGATTATTTTTGCAATCTAACATGTAATTATTTTTCTTAAGTTAAATGCTAATGAATCAGTCTAAACTCACGAGATATTTTATGTGAATTGCCTTCTCTTACATTTATCGTTATCGCTTTGCTATGTTATTCAATTATGGTAAATGTGAATGTTAGAATAGACAATTAGGTTCCCGGGTTGGTGTTCGAGCGAGGAATTCACATAGACGTTAAGTTAATGGGAAATGGGAAATTGAATAAAGATTCTGGATGATATTTGATGAGATGAATGGCTGTCAGCCAGTGATTTTGGAATTGGAGATACTGAGATTTATGGATTGACAGAAATTCGAAACCCTGAGTTATGGCATTTTGTGATTTCTCCGTTTTGAACATTTGGTGATATAAGGGTGGTTTTGTATTATAAACCAAGTCACGGCTATATACTCCCGAGGTAACAGTCAGTTCCTTCTGGGCCCAGTGGTACAGTTAGTCCTTGGGAAGTTCATCCTTGTTAGGCGTTTGATGAATCCGACTAAGTAGATAAGTTAGGCCTTTCATCTGGGCTCCCAGTCAGGGCAAGCAAGGGTGGAGTTGAATCACTGAATGGCCATAGATTTGGTGATTACTTGGGAGGTTGTTCTCTAGGTTGAGAACATAGATAAAATGAAAGTTAAAGGCTAGATAATTAATTCAGCTACTTGCTTCCATTCCTGTACTGCTTTTCATTCATATATATGTGATTAACTGTAATGTAAGGGTTAGTGGGTAAGAGTTGTCTATTGAGTGAATCTCATCACTCACGGTACAATGTACCCTAGCATCCGTGCCAGATTTTGCAGAGAATCAACAGGATGAACAGTACCCCAACGAGACAGGAGAGATGAGCAGAATCTCCTAGAAGTGAACCTCGTTGCCGAAGCAGGAGGAACAGAAGAAGCTTGGAACCCCTCTTACTATTAGAGCTCTGCCTCCATATTTTATGTTGAACAAATGTGATCTAAATTTTCAATCAAGTACGTTGTCTTATTGTAATAAAACTAAGATCACTCGACTGTTATTTATTTTTGTTGTTTTATTAAGATAAACCTTTTTAAATAAATGAATCTTTTTAATAAATGCTTTAAATAATGCTCTCGAAAATCTGGGCGTTTCAAAACATATGAAAGACTCGAAGTACAACCTGACACAGCTAAAACTAGACTTGACTTCCAAACTTGAAAACTTGACTTGAAGATTTGGCCCGACTTGCATGCTTCCAAGACTCATGGAAGATTGAGCGATTTCATGGTCTTTGACAATTTATTCCTCCTTGCTGGCCTTGACATTTATTGAATTGGCAATCCTCCATGGGTTTGGTGTTGAACATGACGGAGTTGATATGTGGATTGGAATTCGATTGGGTGTTTGTTTTTGCTGGTGGAGGAAAGATGGTTTTGTTTATGAGGCCTTGAATTTTGTGACGGTGGCGGTGGCACTCATCGGTAGCATGACCGAGCATCTGGTGGAATGCACAAAAGGCATTTGGGTTATGGTAAGATGGGAGCTTCTGAGGTAGAGAAGTTGGAGGGAGTGGTTTGATATGGCCGGCTATGAGAAGCTCTTTATAGACCGCGGATAGGGGTGTAGAGATTTAAGGATGGTTGACTTAGGTTGTGATTCTGTTGGTTTCTTTGGCTTGGTCGGGGTTAAGGACAATGTTGGGTTCTTGGAGTGGAAATAAGATGGTTTCATTGTCAATGAGGTCCTGGATTTTGTTTTTGAGGTGAACGCAGTTATTAGTGTGATGGTCGGGCATCTGGTGGTAGATACATAAGGTGTTTGGGTTGTGGCTAGCGGGAAGTTCTTCCGGTAATTTTTGAGGCTCGAGTGGTTTGAGAGAGTTACTTTCGAAAAGGCTTTTGCAAACAGTAACAAGGGAGGTAGGGAATCGGTGAAAGTTTCTTTTAGGGCGGTTGCTTCTGGTTGTGGTCTGGGAATTGTTGTTTGTGGAGCTGGGGGTGATATCTACAAGGTTATCCTTTTTTATGTTCTCCTGGTGCATTTTTGGACTTTCGTTGCCACTGAAGTTTTCACAGCCCAAGGGTTTGAATTCTTCTAAGACAGATTCATCTAATTCAAAAATTCTAGCCAAAGCTACGGCTATTTCAGAGCTTTTTCTTGGTCGCTTGGGGTTCCCTTGGATTGGTGGGAAATGGTAACAAACGTCTTGCACCATGACCATGAGTTGAGTGATTTGGTCACCTAGGTTGTCCACAGCTTTCTTAAGTTCCTTGATTTCATCCTGAACATCCATGTTTGTTGATTGGCGGGATGATTTGAGGTTTGGGCCGGGTTAATCCTTGACTTCAAGTGGTAAGGTTTTCTTGTTTGGCTTGACGGCTGAGAATTGACAGTAAAGCAAAATTGAACTCAGGAGTGCCTCTGCTTGGTTTATTTTGAAAAGGAGAATGTCGTGCTTGTGTCGTCATGTATGTCACCCTAAGTCTTAGAAGGTGTTTTCAACAGCCATGGGTACATCGCTACTCGGTAGGTTAAGTTCCCATGCGTTGGAACCAGAGCCAATTAATTTTCATGACCATCCAAGACAGAGCAATAAGGCTGTTGAAATTTGGATAAAAATTGGTTTTAAGGCTAAACCGGATCACAGGAAGCCGTTCGAGCACAGCTGACACCGGAGGTGTTTCAAACTCCAAAGATTTAAAGTCTCCTAGACTATGGGAAGACGGCCCTCAAAAGACTGCCCCGATCCTCAATGTTTCTTTTGATAGTGTATCCTTTGAATTTGGAAAACAAGACTTTGAAAAAATTTGAAAATGGACTAAGTTTTTTAATAATCTCTCATCAAGATGCTAGAATAAACATCCTCATAAATGGGGTTGATTACTCTTAAGCTCAGTTACGGTCGCTGATGAGAGTTTATTGAAGATTTTAGGCCATCTTAATCATCCTTAGTCTCATTTTCCTAAGGACTATGCGATTTAAACAACATGCATTGAAATGCAGGACTCTTCATCGGGCAGGGCAACCTCTTAAGACCGCGGGAAAGGTGATAACCTGGGATCAGACTAACTACTAATGTAGATGCATAATGAAAAGATGTGTAGGAAACATATGAACAGGATATATTTGGGTATGCAAAAAGCAGTAAATATAGGATATGTCAGGATATGCAGAAAGCAGTAAACACGGAACAGGATATAAGCACATAACCCTAACCTGTGGGCCCTGTCCTAGATTGGAAAGTTCTATGATTTTCTATATGCAAAGGCTGGTTTTGGTTTAGAGGGGTTCCCCAGACTAGAGCCAATATTTGCCTTCCAATGCCAAGTGTACTGCATGGCAAAGGTCAAAGCGGCAGGCTGACTCATCATTGTCCAGGGTTGCTGAGCATCTTGGGATGTCCTAACACCAGCAAACTGGGTAGGGTAACCAATACGCAGCAGCGGGGCTTATCCAACATCGATGCACATGCATTTTAAAAGTTTGGAAATAAAATAGTTTTCAAAATCCCACAAATATTTTTAAAGTTTGGCTCACTTAAATTAATCCGCATTTTGATAATTTTTACAAGCAAACAACCCAAAAATCTCCAAGGAGGATGGCCGGGCGAGGCCCTGTTAGTCCACCATACATTGAAGGAAGGTAGCGCGAATCATTTTCATTTTGCCAAGCTTTCGAGGTCGTTTTACGAGTGAAAAAGATCAAATATAAAGAATAATTTAAAATCCCCAGCAGAGTCGCCATTTTGTGGACGGTGCCCACATTTTGGGAATGATTTGAAAAACGGGCGATTCGAGAAAAAGAAAATTTTAGAGTCGCCACCTGGGTTTGATTTTGGAAAATGTTTGGTACCCGAGAAACCGTTTAAGAAAATTGTGACTCTCGTGCCGCTGAAAAAGGGTTTGGTCTGCGAAAAATAGAGATTTCTGATTCGGATGCCAGGTTAAGAGCGATGAATGTTTTGTTTTAAAAGCACCCCGCTCGCCCGAGGAATCCTCGGTCTTTACTAAATATTTTGTGAAATTTTTGGAAAATATTTTATCGTAAAACTTTATTCACATAATAAATAAACATATAAATGGACAAGATAACAATGATAAAGAAACAAACGAGTGCAATGATAATAAATGGAAACAAAGAGGACTTAATAGTTAATGAAGGAAGATTAGGGGGGTGAAACTGTAATAAGACAACTTGCAGACGTACGAAAACAGAGTCTAAACAGAGCAAAACAGAGCAAGAATTTTGGGATTTGAAGATGGACCGTACGGTCTACTTAGGTTAGCCGTACGGCTTATCTAAGTTAACCATACAGTTAACTTTGTTCTACCACCTTTTGAAAATTTAGTTTTGTTACAGAAACCAAACCGTGTTTTGAAAATCCGTATTTCTTGACAAAATAACTTCCATAACTTGGTTATATGCTAAAAAAATGATGATGAAAGGAAATGTATTTTGTCACGCCCTCGATTTTCAACATAATTAATCAAGCATCTTCTCTTCAGGATATTACAAAAATCCACTTTACAACTTCCCAAAAACTAACTCACATTGTAAATTTCATTGTACAAGGTCAAGAGCTACCTCGGTCCCCAATTCCCTTATGAAAATATGTTCAAAAGCATTATAGAAATTACATCCTTCCATGAAGTCAATTGAAAAGAAAGATTTAATACAACTTTGCTCTCCAAAAGTGAGATTTTGATGATGAAGAAAATGCTTTCATGCCATGCTTCAGAAATGTCATGCACCACTCGCATCCCAACTAATGCCTCTTAGTTGTACCAGAAAGACTGAAATAGCAAAGGGGTGAGCAGTCACTTCGCCCAGTAGGTATCCCCTTTGGGGTTTCAGACACATAAATGCATAACAAGATATAATGAACGAAAGTGCAGCATAATATTGACAAATGACAATTAAGCTACCCAGCGTATCATTTAGTTGTAGTAACAAAATATCCACCTTTACGCGTCCCTCACATACACCTCTACGATATAAACTTTAGAGAACAAACTATCAAACTCTCCTGAACCATCTTCAAGATACGGTAGCGTCTTTCAATCAATCAATCCTTTTCTTTCTTTCTTTCCTCTTTTCAATTCCACCGTCAATAATCATTGTCCCATTATCATTTATTCATCCCGACACAATTAATCTTTCTCTTTCTAATCTATCGACATGTCCGTTGAGACTCACGCCAATCAATATCTCGCACGTAACCCCATTTATTATAAGACATTTATCACATATCTAGGCACTCACATACACACACAAGATACCATAGTCGATGTATTCCCCATGAATCCATATACCGTACAATACCCACCTGTACCCCGACGTATCCCACGAGTATCCACATGTCAAACAATTTCTCTACTCGTGCTCACTAGTGGCTTATAAGTCCACATACATCACGCACGTGTCCTGCAAGTAGCCATGTGTCCCTCGAGTGTCAAAATATTCCCCAAGTATCTTTTTGTATCCCACACCTTTCCGCGTGTCCTACAAATATTCCGAACGTAACCCATGTCCCACAATTATCCCTCAAATACTTCCCCGTATACCACACGTATCTAAGCATTTCCTAGTTAATCAACACGCATCGCTCAAACTTCCACAATAATTTACAAGTGTCCAATTTGTACCTGCACGTCACACGTGTCTTAGAACATCCTTGTCATGCTTCTCATTCATTTACTTCGTTCATTATACTCCGGGCATACCATAAAGGCCCCGTGTCACTCCGGGCATACCCTTTCAGACCCTGTGTCATTCCGGGCATACCCTTTCGGGCCCCGTGTCATTATTATCACATTTCTATCATCATTTCATATTCATTAATGTCACCTCGGTGTCCATGCATGTCCTCATCTCAAACTGACGCTCAAAACTTTCCTTCAATCGATTTCCGCTATACTAGTATTATTGGTATCAAACATGTAGTCACGAACACCGAGGGAACTTAAGAAATCTTCAAGTACGCTAAATTATACTCATGACATATATCTTAAAGTGTTTCAAGTCAATTAGAATGAGCGTACTATGCACGTCGCACAAAACGGGCCAAAACATGTCAAAAGGAGCAAAATTACATTAAGGGGGGTTTGGGTCGACCCAGAGTGTAAGTTGGGTCATCCCAGATGGGTCCTGGACTTCACAAAAGGTTTTTGGGTCGACCCACTTCAAGGTTGGGTCGACCGAGAAGGCTTACGAGCAGATTTTGAGCAGTCTTAGTATTTTCGCCATAACTTTTCACACCAAACTCTGTTTTGGGCGTATTATATACCAAAACGTAGGGAATTTGAAGAGCTTCAACATTGTAGTTTCTCACGTTTTCTAATTCAGGATTGATGTTGGCCGAAAAATGTGAACAGTGACCAGTTCTAACAGATTTTCATCCATGGTGGGGAATTTCAACCCAACTCAAATCAAACAACAAATTGACTAGGGAATCAACTTGGAAATCAATGGAACAACTCAACATCAACAGATAAGACAAGAATGTCTCCACAAAGGGCTTAAAGCAAAGATTAAGAGGAGTTTAGCAAATGTGAGGTTAGTGCACATACCATCATCAATTCTACATTGAGAATTGAAGGATGATCCCCTACCTCTTGAGATTGAGCTTGGAAGCCCTTCCAAAAGCAAAACCCAAACCCCGGAGTGAAATAAGCACACCAACAGGTAGAGCTCGAGATTTTATGAAGATTTTGTAAAGGAAGTAAGCTTGGAGCTTGAGATTTGGCTTGGTTAGTGAAGAGAGAAGCTTGAGGAGCTATGGAGGAGAGAGAGGAAGAGTCGGCTGGGCATTTTGGGGGAGGAGATGAACTTTTTGTCTCTCTCTTCTCCCACCACACACACACCACATGTTTTAATTAAAACACACCACAAGTCCAAATCTTTGTTGTGTAAACCAAATTGACTCTCACACCACATACAACACCAATCCTCCAAACACTTAGTCATTTTCATCATTTCTCACAATTCCTTACATTATCCCAATGTTATTTACGAAAAATAAATATAACTTTTCAGGTCTTTACATATTTCCCCACAAGGATCGTACCGTGCGACAATCGAGACTATCGCCCGATACGGACCCGAAAAATTGAGTTTTGTTGAAAAACATACCCACCCGAGCCTAGAAATGATTATTGGAATCATTCTCGACCCGGGGAGGTCCCCTCAGAGAGCCAAAGTTAAGAACTCGGCTTGGAATCGCGATTATACCTTTGGAATTACGAATAGAGTGCGAGAATTTCGGATTTCTTGGATACGGACTTCGGGAGAGGTTACTGGAGGAGGGAATGATTTGTAAGAGTGAGGGAAGGAGAGAAACAAGGGAGAGTTTCTGGAGATTTTTAGTGTGAGATTTCATTGGGAATTTTCACAAAGGTCGGACGTGGTTTTTGTCATGGGAGAAGTCGGTGGTGTTGCTCTCTGGTGATCTTTTTACTGGTGTTGAATGGAAGGGAAGGAAGGGGTATATATAGGCAGGAGAGGGAAGGGAGATCACGCAAAAGATTTTGGGCGATGATGAGATTCGATCGAATCGAATAAAATCTCTGCAAAATGATTTTCTGAGCGCTCCGGATTTTCTGATTTTATAGCAAAGATCAGCCGTACGGCTAGGGTGAATGGACCATACGGCTGTATAGAGTAACCGTACGGCTAGGATGAATTTTTCTATCAAAAAGTTAGCCGTACGGCTACCTTGAGTTAGCCGTACGGCCAACTTTAACCGCCAAACTTTGCAGGGCCGTCTCGGGTGCTACCAAACTTCGTTTTGCGCGTGGTTGATACCGTTGGAAAGCTTGTTAAGTCTACTTTCTAACCCAAGTAGTTTGGACACAAAATAATTTGTACATCAAAAGTTATGATGATTTTACCCTTAGGTGGTTGGAAAAAGAGTCGTTTTGGTAAAATCCTCATATCTCCCTCATTTCAAAACGGATCGAGACATATTATATATCAAAAAAGAGGGTTTTTAATGTACTAGAAGATGGTGTAAGGTAGGGCTTGTGTTGAAGAGATTTTACTTGGGTTTTGAGAACAAAGAGTTTTGTTCCAGATCTTCCGAGGCACATTTTGATCTTTTTCATCATTGGGGACTTTAAAAATGTCTCCGGAGTTCCAAATTAGGGTGTCTACAATGAAGCTAATACAAATTTCCCCCTCACATTGATGAATTAAGAGTAAGAATTGAAAATTTGGGGATCAAAAGCTAATCCATTCTTGTATTTAGAATAAGAATTGAAATGTTTTGATTCACCATTCTCCGTACCAGTCAAGAATGAGAAAAAAGAAAAAAAAAGGAAGCGCGGCTGCCAAAACCTCGCCATAGAGGGATCCCTGTGGGAAAAAGAATGAGAATTTTTTTTATTCATCGGGGACCCTCGGATGTGTTTTTAACGGTCCAGATTATCTTACTAGTAAAATAAGTATCCTACGTGTAAGATAATGTATGAAATCCGGACTGTTGAAAACACATCCGACGGTCCACATGACGCACTATAGAGCGCTTTACAAGGAGTGCCCTACATCACCCCCATTTCCGCCACAAAGAACACCAAAATGACTAAACCCTAAACCCCATCACCATCTCGTTCTACTCATCTATTCTAATATATAAAAGGAGAGCACCAATTTGGTGTTCCCTTTTTTTTGAAGCATGTCACAAAAGTGTTTCCCCCTTTTACCCTTTTAATTTAAAAAAAAAAAACTTATTCTCCACTGCACAAAAAATAACTGACAGGGCAAGAGCGGAAAACAACCCCTGCCCCAACTACCCATCCCACGTTTCCCCTTAAAAGTGCAATTGCCTTGATTCTTCTGAATTTGGTTTTGATTTGTGGTGTTGTATATTTAATAAAAAAAAGTAACCAATTGAGTAGATAATGACGGTAGGGTCGATCAAGGGAAGTTGAAAGATAGAAGAAGAGGTTACCACAATTCCAATCCGAGTCTGCAGAGTGTGACCAGTCTGATGAGAATTTGAAAAAGCCCTAAACTGAGAGTCGATCTATGTGCCGGAATCGGATTTTCCAAAGAAAGAACAAGGGTTTCGGATGCGGAAAAGGAATTAGATCTGGATTTGGGTAATAAAAAATCTATATATACAGAGATGTGTATATATTCTTGGCGTTGAAGATTTGGAGTTCTTCGCTTTTAGCATGTGTTGTCTTCCTTTTTGGGGAGAGAGAAGAAAGAATATCCAGAAGCCTGTCATCTATGGAGGTGACATTACTCATGCCAGTTTCTTCTCCTTTTCCACAAGGAGTTATGGTGACATCATCTTCTTCACTTCTTTGCCCATTAATGGCCAAGCATTTTTTTTTGTTTTTGTTTGTGAACACAAATGAGCATTGCTTCCTCTTTACTTATCCATTTTGTTTTTGAATTAACTACTTCCCTTCATAATTTATATTAGGAACGTGGTACCTGAAACGGAGGAAATTATGGAAATCAAATGACTCATTCAACCGGAAGAAAGGCTCATTGTCGTGTAAGGAATGAGGTAAAGGATTTACTATAATGAGAAATCTCATTAGAATGGAATTTCTTAATAGAGTAGTGATATCTTTTTGTTTGGTCTTGATGGTTAAGTTGTTTAAGAAAAAAGAAAAGAAGCCAGATCAAATAGAGGTGTATGAAGAGACCCAGGTGGTTAAACCTCCAATGTAGCCTAGCTAAAACAAAGTGCCTAGCTATATCTGATACTCAATTGAAACTACTGTGGAATGTGGCAAAGGGAATGGTGTATATGCCACATTGGAAATGTCTTATATGTTAAACTACGTAGGCAATACATCTGAGTACAAAATGTTGAGAGGGTAAGTGGCACTCCAAGCTCTCATATAAACTCTAAAAGTACAATGCACAGGCAGTCGATAACCAAGACGCCTTCTTTTTCATCTCACTTGTATTAATTGTATGTATGTAGCCTGTGCATTTTATACGCGGTATATTTCCAGATCAAAAGATCCCTAGTCAACAATATTTAAGGATCCAAAAATTAACATCAAAAGTTCAAAATTATCTGCATATGCGAGCTAAAGACTGCAACTATAGCTTTTGTCTTGTGACCTATGAAGCACCAACACTTCTAGAGGTCGCCGTGTCCACGTATCGGACATGGGGACACGTGTGTCCGACGCGGAGATATGTATTAGATTACGCCATGTGGCGTGTCCCTTAAATTAAATTATTTTTTGGAGGGGGACACTCTGGGGACACGGCATCTGGAAGAAAAGCTGTTCCCTGGCAACTGTTCACATTTCGCTGCTTTCCGAACACATGAAAATGTAAAAAATGTTGGGAATTCCCTCATTTGATGTAGGGCAAATTAGTACTATTTAGAAAACCTGTAAGGATATGAACTAGTTTGATGCCTATTTTGTTTTAAGTTCAATGGCCATTCTTTAGAATCAATAACATTCCCTATAGTTGTAGTGATTTTGGAATGTTTATGACCTCTGTTATGAAATTGATATTTGACTTTTATTCTAACAGGCTAATGAGACACGAATATTCAATGTTGAACGTGCTCCAGATGGCTCCAATTCTGTTGAGGAGAACGGGGAGTGGGAGGACGACTTTGGGGCTTGGACATCTTATTTTGGTGTTTAGATGGCTTTTAGGCATGACAGTAAGAATGTTGGATCGACTTTTGGCCATGACTTTAAAGACCTAGCTAGATGAATGAACTAAACTTATATTGCGTCATGGAGACGCATTTTGGTATATATTTTGTAGTTATGTAAATGCTACTTTTATCCTTTTGACACTTGAAAATTGAATATTTAGACGTGTAGATCGATGATGCATTTTGGTCATTAACTGAAACTTGATTCGATCTAATGGAACTTTATTTTTTATGACCTGTTGGTACAAGCAGATTTATTTGTTGAATTCATTGAAAAATGTGTTGAGATCAGAATATTTGATGCTACAGGGATAATATGGGTGACAAGCCATCAGACATTGTTTGTGTATGGATCTTTGCCGGTGCTTATTTCTAGCCGCTATTAGTTTTAAAAATCATGTCCATATGTGGCGCTTATAAATTGCCGTTATTGCTAATTTTTGCCGGCGCTTATTGCAAAGTGTTGTTTTAATTGTTTGGACATCAAAATTATTACCGGTACTTTATAAGTGCCGCAAAAAGCGCCGTAATTTATTACCGGCACTTATCTTAGCGCCGTATTTTTTTCCAAACACTGGCATTTACTATACTTTTTACTTTTGCCGTAAAAGTGCCGCTAATAGCTTTAGTGGCGCTTTTACTACTATTAGTGGCATTTTTTGACCGCCGTAAAAGGCCATATTTGGCGTAGTGTCTCATCATTATTTCGTGCGAAGAGGAAAGGCTACCCCGTAGCTCGACATCTTGCCGTGAAGAATCTCGTTCGCGTGTGAAATCATTCAAACCCGTCGCCTATATAAGCCGTGGTCCGGCCATGGTGAACCGAGAGCAGAAAAACCTCCATGAAAATCCTTCCCAAAGCTCTGTGAAAATTTCATTTGTGTAATCTCTAAGCCATTGCTACCACTACAAAACCTCTCGCAAATCCTTCCCAGTAAATCCAAAATACTACTACAATTCATTTTCCAATCACCTCCAGTAATCTACGTGTCCGAAATAGTTCTGAGGTATAAATCCGTGCTTTCGTCAAAGTTTTTCACGGCTTGAACTCTCTGAGGGGCTCTACTGGGTTTGAGGGAAGTTTCATTACTCTTTCTCAAACTCGGAAAAATATTTTCCAACAAACACAAATCTCTCGGACGTGCATTACGCGATACATTCGTGGTCGTGAAAACACCGTATTTGCGTGGAGGTACATTGTTTCCATTCCTACTTCTAAAATCATGATTTTGAATCAAATAAACCCATGATTTTTAAATAAAGGCCTCACCTTTGATACACTGCCAAAAATCAAAATTTTAGAAAGTTTTCACACTATCGACACCGTACGGCATTGAAAAGGCACTGTGCGGTATAAATTTTGGTGCCGTACGGCATCCATGGCAAATGGTTTTCTCACATGCTCTGTTTTCTCAAATTGAGGCTCTGTTTTCCTAAAAAACTTACAGAAGTTTTATTACGGTTAACCCCTCTGGTTTTCTTGTCATTATTATTACATCCCTCCATTTTAATTATTTATTTTACTTAATTGTTTATTCGCATGTTACGTGATTTAGTTATGGCAATTTATTCTTTTACATGTGTTACTTCTATTATTTTGTTTATTCTGTTAAACAAAGTTTTCAATAAAATATTTTCAGAAAAATCCTACAAATATTTAGTAGAGGCCAGAAATTTTCGGGCACGTGGGGTGCATTTTTTAAACGAAACCTTCCCCGCGGGTAACCTGGCTCCCGAACCCAAATCTCTATTTTACGCAGACCAAACCCTTTTTCAGCAGCACAAGAGTCATATTTATTTTTCTAAACGGTTTCTCGGGTACCTAACATTTTCCAAAAATTAAACCCCGGGTGGCGACTCTAAAAATTTCTTTTTCCTAGATCGCCCTTTTCAAAACAACTTCTTTAAGTGGCACCGTCCACACTAAGCTATATTTCGGTACGATTCGTGCACTTGCGAGTAATTAAAATTTCACAACAATTAGTTGATGTTTTATCCTTCCTCTATGCTTGTTTGTTGATTGGAAGCATGGAAATTGGGTTTGAGACATGTATTTGGTTGTGGGTTGAAATCTCCCTATCAATATTTTTGATGCACTGTAATCTGTCCCGACCACCCGGGCAGAAATTGGGGCGCCTGGGCGGAAAATCCAGCAAGCAACCCAAAAATCTGTTTTTGTTTTGGAGCTTTCCTTGATGCTTGGTTGGTCCCCGTTTTCTCATATCTTTGTGTATTTGACATTTTGCATTGAGATCCTTAATTCACTTTGTAATTATAAAAATGAGACCGTGACACGTGAATTGGGTGGACAACTAGTGATACATAATGGACACGTACTACATTGAGTCGGTTTAACACTTATGATGAAAGTTGGGACGAATGAGACGAAATGTAAAGTTTGGTAATGGCTTAATGAATGAAATGTGATTAATGGATAAATATGAAAATGTGGAAGGGTGAACGAAGCCCACAAAATCCGGCAGGGGTGAATGGAGCCCACGAAATTTGGTAGAGGGATACATTCCCTATGTTCAAAGTTAACTGACATTATGAATGATTGAATTATGAGAAACAAATGAAAGACATGGTAGATTGGTGAGTGTTGGCACACGACACGTTTGAGATAAGGGCTAACGAATGGTTTAGTTGGACACTTGGGTACTTCTAGGACACTTGGATGTTTCTTAGACACTTGTCACTTAATTTAATCATCCATAGTATACTCTAGTCATTTGGTTCATATCCCCATTTCTTCATACACATTTCATTCTCTATACATTTAGCGTTAGTAAAAAATGTCTTCTACTGGGCTAGTGAGCTCACCCTATCAATTTCAGGTAATTGGCAATGAGCATGACGTGGATGCATGGCGTGTGAATACGTACTTTTGAAAGCTCAATTACAATGAGTTATTTGATCATCTTTGTAACTTAGCATTCTGGGAAGATGGTTTTGTAACTTTCATTTCTTCTATCTTTTGACAATCCAGTGATGTAATAGATTGATAAAGATTATCACTTGTGTACTTTGGGGTACGGGTATTCGTTGACTTAATCTATGTTTGACTTTGACTTATGAGGATGGCCTCGACTTTGAGTCAATGAGATGTTGACTGTATTTTGGGACTATTGTTATTGAATTTATGTTCTACATTCGAGGGCGTGACAGCAGTAACGGAGGGAGGTACTACTTGTGCGGATGAAGAAGTGGGTATTACATTCTCAGAAAGTTTCTCATACTTCGAAATTAGGTTGTAATAAAGTTTCTCATACTTCGAATTTAGGGTTGTAATCAACCGTGTAAGACCATCCATGGAATTCTTGATCCCCTCCATGGTTTCAACATGTCGATCTGTGACTCGCATGAATGAATCATTGGTGGTCTCTGTTATTTCCGTATTGATTTGTCTAACTTTTGACATCTTGTGAAGGAGTGTTGTCCGCCATGATTGTTTCAGCCAAGAACCGATGGCTTTGATACCACTGATAAACTTCAGGCAATTACTCCAATTAAAATGGCACACAAATGACAAGAATGGTGGTACTTCTTATTAATGGAAAAGGAAATGGTGTTAAAAGAACAATTAGGGAAATAGAGAAGAGAGAAAAGAGAGAGAGAGAGAGAGAGAATTAAAAGAAGGTAGTTACAACACACACCTCCTCTCTTTCCCGTTTCCCACTTAAACTCTTCCCCTGTTAAGGAAACTAGTGAGATCGACCCCCCTTTTACAACAAAAAACTAGTGAGACCTCACACCCCACTTTAACAACAAATACATAGAAATCACAGAGTCACCACCCTTTATTTGCCAAAGATGATACATTGACCCTTCTAGGCTTATCAAGGCTTATCAGTTCAGCAATACCCATTTCCTGCCCTGTAATTAATGATGTATGATTGAGCTAGCATTTCAAATAAACAGCATACCTTTGGAACCCAACCAGCTCCGATGAGAATATTACTGCCTGTGTTTGGTTGAGAATTTTGAGAAGAATATTTTTGGAAATTTTTTTGAGATAGTGTTTGGATGGGTTTTTGAAAAAAGTTAAAATTAGAGAGAGGTGTAATAATTGGAGAGAGATAGAGAGAGAAATGAAAATAATGATTGGAGAGAAGGGTATGAGTAGAGAGAAATGTGATTAATGATTGGAAAGATGAGAGATGAAGAAAGAATCTTTTTGGAATTTTTTTTGAAAATGCAAAGTGAACAAGGTGTCGAAACAGAGTGAAACCTAATTGTTGACTCCGTAAAATCCCAAAGCACACAAAAACTCAGAAATAGTAGTGGAGCTGCTACCAGTTGTAGGATCAATACAACAAACCATTTGACCTGACCATCCAACATAATT
The DNA here is from genome assembly GCA_036023075.1 of Gaultheria prostrata. NCBI lineage: Eukaryota > Viridiplantae > Streptophyta > Magnoliopsida > Ericales > Ericaceae > Gaultheria > Gaultheria prostrata. The sequence goes on along the minus strand of JAXBDA010002334.1, from coordinate 22,200 downwards.
TTGGATTGCAAGAAAAAAATATCACACAACATTCAACCTGAGTATAGTGCTGTAATGGACAAAAATTCAATAAAAAATAAAAGACGAATAAAAAATAAAATAAAAAGAATACCCAAAAATGTTTGAAAGTCGCCCCATGAACTATTTATAGGCAAACCAACAATGTAGTCCTTTCCCCCACCCCAATCCAAGAAAAAATGACTATGTAAAGATCGGCCAACCTCTCGAACTCTCTATATTCGGAGTTTCCATGTCTACGAAGCAGAATACCTTCGATTCAGACTGATCAGCAAGCTAAATAATTACTTGTCGAATTTCACAAATAAGGTACAAACCAAAGGAAATAGCTACACGGACAATTTTCTCCGTTTTCTCGTCAGATCTTCCTATCTGCAACGCCGAAACAAACGATTATAAAGCAGTGCCCACACGATAAACGGAATTCACCATATGCTTCAATTAAACCACCACAAACTAAGGTTGTAAATGCCAAGCTTACCTAGTTCCAGAGTTGCCAAGTGTAAGCTCAAGATCGTCAGCGACACATTCCTCATGTATCCTCTCTCCCTCCCACGCCTTCACCAGCCCCTTTGCATTACTCCCAAATGCAAACTCCGCCGCCATAGAATCTGCCATGGGAACATCCGCTGTTCGATCACAACCCGCTGCAACCGCCGGGGAGCAAGTTCCGCTTTGCCCGGGAGTCCACATCCGGGACCCTGCGCCTGATAACACCTCCTTGAATCCAAATGGGTTTGAGGAAACAATACTAAACATGGGAGACGACGGACCGTCTTGGGGCGTCTGAGCGCCAGAGAGCCACCCCGAATCAGGGGGTGTAAGATGGCCACCCGGGCTCGATGGGGTAGAAGAGGGCAGGAAAGGGTGGTGCTGCCCGGCCCAGGTGGCACCAGGTAGTGGGTTCTCATAATGATCATTCATTCGCGGGGTTCGACAAGTAGGGGAACTCAATGGTGGGGTGACTGGAGCGCTTATGGAGCCTCCGTGGAAGTAGAGGTGGTGGGGAAGTTGTTTGGATGAGCCTGAGGAGAGGTTTTTTAGCCATGGGATGAGGGAGTTGGCGTCGGCTGTAGTAATGCCATTGGTGGCGTAGCGTGAGGAGACGGGGCTAGGGATTGAAGAGGAAGGAGGGCTTGGATTGTAGGACGCACATGGGCTTGGTTGATATGATGAGCATGGGCTTGCTGATGCTGAGCCACCTATTATATCCATGTGTTCCACTGGTTTGCATCCCTATGGAAGAACAGAGATGGTTAGCAATTAGCAGTAAACTAAATACTCCTACAACATTTTATTGTAACAAAAAGTCTCTCAACAAAGTTGTCAAGCTTAAACTTGACCTCAGTTTTGACTGAACATGAAAATGAGAATCGAAGTTGGAAAGATTGAATCTACCATCAGATGGCAATTACAGCAGTCCCTAACAAACCATAGTGCTGTTTCAATGAATAGGTTGCATATAAATGTAAATTGAGTGCTGCATTGAAGGTCGGATGCATGAGACCTCAATCCTTGGTTGTGTCCCTTGGTGGTTAATAATTTGTCAGGAAACAACTACGGCTGTTCCTAAAACAGTATCAGAACTATATAATGCAACAATTCACAATGGAATAGTTCAATACTAAAGGAGGAACAAGTGGTTAAGTTTATGAGTTGTCAGGTAAACTTCCATGGCAAGTTTAGGGCCATGCTGGAGTTCATCTGCAAAATTGAAAATGGAGAGGGGGATAAAAGAAGAGATATGAATCATGTGACAAATTATCTCACACAGGAGCAAGCACTGCATATGTTAATATGGGGTTATTGGGGTCAAGTTAGCTGCTTCTTACTGTTAAGTTTTGAAGAAGCCAAAAATAAAAATAACATAAAAAATGCCATTTTCCCCCTTTACCAGTGTCCGTTAATGTGCTTAAAACTACATGAAACTGCCTAGCACGGAGCCATTTCTTGGGCCTTTTTGACATGCCTAACTCATAATATTTTCACAAAAGAAAACAACAAGAGATGCCCAGATATTTCTCAAACTGCAAGGAGCATCCAAGCATGACTCCTCAAAAGGAGAAAAAGGCCAACAAAAGAAGTTCAATTGAATTTCATAGACTAATGAATGTCCAATCTCTCCATAAAGTTGAAAGAAAACACATAAGGAAAAGAAATTCGGAACCACTAATAGGCTGTTCCAAATTCAAACTTTCAAGTTTGATCCCTCACATTTCTAAACTTGACTAGACAGAGGTTTCCATGTGGATCAGACCAAGCTAATTTTTAGTACACTACAATATTTGTCTGATCCAAAAACAGTAGGTCCTCCTATCCTTGACTACACATGCTATTTTAACTAGATAGGATCTAATCATAACACCCCATGAGAGCCAATCTCCACCATACTTGTATCTTGATTCTTTTGGTTCCATATTACTAATTGTGTTACGCATGCTTCTATTTTCATAGCAGAATTCTATCCTCTTCTTCACTGTCTCACTCACTCACTATTCAATCTCAAAGTTAGAAAGTGTTATCAAAAGTAATGAATCACTTCAATTCTTCGCTAACATTATTACTTCAATTCTTAACCCAACAAAAATCTATGAACAGATTAGAGAATCAGTTCAAATGGTTTCCAGTAACACGAGGATGAATTCCTTATCTAATCAGAAACTTTAGTTGTACGACATTCTTTCTCAATGCAAAGAACAAACAGAATTTCAACATTAATAAAAAGAAATTAAGAAAATCTATCTGGCTAGGCTACAGACAATGGAAGACTTTTCCCTAAATGCTTTACACATATCTTCCAAATATTGGCTTTACTAAATAAGAAGTATTTGAGGAAATGGGATGGGACTTGCTAAATTATGTATGAAAGCAAATGAAGATAACATGTACAAAGGGAAGCAAGATAACAAATTTTGAAACCTTGGGGATTACATAACCAATTTCCGCTTTCTGATACCAATACTTGCCGATACTCTTCAATGTTGGCGGAGAAATTGGCTGATATGCATCCCGTAACCACTATGTAAAACACACCATCACAAACCGGAAACCAATTTTTTGGGCGAAGATTACTCTCGTACATAGTATTGGTGAAACTCAAGGGCTTCAATTGGAAATTGCCCCCCTGTCCTGACTGATCACATAAGGGGGTGGGTGAACATATCTAACCCCACCTCATGCTTTGCTCCCTAATATAAACCAATATGACAAGAGGGAATCCAATGACATGCTCTTTCCTGTTCTACAATTTTCAATCATGCAGATAACACCATCTAATGAATAGTTTAAGCAACAACGGCCCATGCCACTCACACCACCACCCACCACTCCCACGCTTGAATTGTAAAATACTACTCCAATAGGTATTCTTAGTGCCTAGTAGTAATTTTTTTTAATTTTATTTCAAAATATTAGAGATTAATGATTCTTAATCATAATGCAGTTCTAAAAAACCATGGACCGAATTGGAAAATTTTCAAAAAAGACAAATAAAAAGATCATAAAACTATTAATCATCTTCAGTAAATTATTTTGTAGCCTTTGATCATAAATTTTTTGATTTTTCAAACATTTACGTTAAGATAAATGATTACCTATATGAATATGGAAAAAAATCAGAAAGAAAAAAAAAAGAAAAAGAAGGAAAACCCCAAATTGGAGTCCAAATTACAAAATCAATTTTTGAGGTATGTTTTAGGAAAGGAGTTTTGAAAAAACGGGCTGAACTAGTACTCTGTACAACTTGTTTACTGCAAAAAGGAAAACCTACTCACGAGAAACCCATATGCTAGGCTTTGGGAAAATGGGCTGAACTTTACAGTAAAAAAGAAAACAACTCCCATTTTCACGAGAATTCCAAAAGCTCGGAAACTGGAGTACGCACTGAGGTTATCTGAGCAGTAAACAGAGAGAGAGAGAGAGACGAAATGACAGACTGTAAAACATTAGTAATTCAGCATTAGTTGCAGTAAAGCGATTCAATCTAGGAGCTAGGTAGGTGGCGAAATAACAGAATTGTCCCTACTAACTGAGAACTTTTACGGGCGTCAACGGAGTGGAATTGATTATACTGCCGGGGGTATTTCCGGCTAATCAGCCGAGCTACCAGCGGGGAATCTTGCTTTGCTTTTGCATTTTTTTACTGGGAAGTGGAATCTTCGTGTTTCGTGCGTTCAATGAAAAATCAAAGTCGGAGGTGATTTATCGAACGCGGGGAACGACAAGTTACCAGACAATCTGAGCCGTCCATTATACAAATACCCTACTGAAGATCTAGAGAGAGAGGGGCAGTTGTTTCAGGTCTAAGAAATGTGGAACGGAGACCGATGCATACAAATGCCAGCACACGCCGACAAACGCGGCGTACGTTAACACTCATCGTGAACTGCAACTACTAATAGTAATCCCATCAGATCAGAAAAGGAAAATATGAATATAAATAAAGTTTTCACAACTCCAAGGGCTGAAGATTAGTACTAGTCCAGTACAATTGTCTCTCCGTAACAATAAACCAGAAAATCCAGACGAAATTAAAATGGTGTCGAAGCCGACTACTAGGGCGCACGTAAGGAATCTTGATACAGTGCACGTTAGCTACCCGAATCTCTCAAAACCAGATTTCCCCTAATTTCTACTCCGATCGATATTACAAAAAAAACAGATCTCCCTGATGCTAATGATTAGTCCACTTTTTTTCTCTAGAAAATTCAACAGGAAAATCAAGAAAAATTCAGATCTATGATTTATCCCAAACGGCGCATTTCTATCATCAATCAATGCATCAAAAAGATTCAGAACCAGAATGAATCAACTCAGGGGTTAAATCGCGGTATTCGTACCTTTCTATAAGTGGTCCCATCTTCTTCGACGATCCAACCAGCTTCCCTACACAAAGCCTTCAACACCTCGTTATTATCGCAGTGCTTGGGTAGCTGGTAGTTCCCATACGTCCTCAGTCCTGCATAGATCTTGGCTGCGATCGCCCTCCGCCGCCTCTCCCTCCTCTTGTTGTTCTCTCTCTCCTTCCATGTCGGAAGCCTCGAAGACCCCGACGTCATACCACAAAACTCCGATTTCGGAATATCCCGGCCGGCGACGGAGAAAGGAACTCTTCTGTCGGAGAAAGAGAGAGGCCTGGGTTTATTTAGCTTGTGTATGTAGTGGTCAAATAAATGAAGTGGTTAGAGAGAGATGATGAGATGATGAGCTAAATACAGATACAGAAGACTGTATTTGACCCTTGATGGTGATTTAATTACGAGAAAGCCACTGGATTACTCCTTTTATGCGTTTGTAGTCCTGGAATTGCGGGTCCTTGCACGTGTTTAGTCTTTTTAAAGGGCAAGTGGGGCTTCGAGACTGTTACATGGAAATAAAGTCCATGAAGTGGGACGACATCGTTTTCAGCCGTTGCTTATCTTAAATAACTAACGCGTTTGAAACTCTCTTTCTCGAATTTGGGGGGACCTGTTGGCTGCCAGGGTCGGCAGGCCTGCCGAGCCGATCGAGATTATCCAAATGTATTTTGAATGATCTAGATATGTTCATCTTTGAATGGTTTCGATCGGCTTGACAGAACCAATTGACCCTAACAGTTAGTAGGTCTCAGTAGGTCTCAAGTCTTTCTCTTTTTCCCATAGTAATTTACTCCATCCTTCCCAATTTCTTTTATCCTTGTTCCACATCATTAGTGGATAAAAAGTTATTTCATTGTTTTACTCAATAGTTTATTTTCTATGCGTCGTGAATATTGTTAGATGAATTTCAAGCTTGTGTTAAACAATATTTCCAAAACCATTATCATACACAGTACTTGAAAATATATACTTCATCCATCCCAATTTGTTTGCTCACTACGGTTATGTGTGCCATTTTGAAACTCTTGTAATTTTCAATCTATAATGTATTTTATATGCAATATGGATCTTATTTGATTGATCTCAATTAGTTCTATAAAACAGAATTTTTAAAAACTTTAAAAACACTACAAATAAAAAGTTATAAACGTTTAAAAATGGCACGGATATTCGTAGTGAGCAAACAAATTGGGACATAGGGAGTATAATTGAAAGGGTCGTTCTAGACTAACAATAAGAAAAGAAAAAGACAAGCAAAACAAATATTCAATGTACTTTTTTCATTTTTCTACACTTTTACTCACAACCCAGCTACGCGTACGTACACGTACATGTGCGTACGCGTACGAACGCATCTCAACCGTCCATTTCAGGAATCGACGGTCCGGATTTTAAAAAGATTCTTACATGTAAGAGTTACTCTAACTCTAACTCTTACATGTGCATACACGTACGAACGCATCTCAACCGTCCATTTCAGGAATCGACGGTCCGGATTTTAAAAAGACTCTAACTCTTACGAGTTAGAGTCTTTTTAAAATCCGGACCGTTGAAAACATGCACGGACGATCAAGATGCACCATCCGTGCATATTGCGTACGCGCCCCGTGCGTACACATCGAATTTTTGCTTTTACCTATGTCAATACACTTTTAACACATTTTAATACACTTTTTAAACCTTAACAACATGTCATTGGGTTGTTTTATCACTTTCCAAATTTAAAGAGTAAGTAACTTCATGTCAAAACAAAAAGGGTTTTTTATTTAATAATAAGGTGTGACACCCTAGCCCATATCAAAAGTCTAAATAGGTGATCTCGGGTATATAAAGAGGTGATCTCGGGTATATAAAGAACCATGTCAGGTACTACTAGTATCTTGAGCTTAAGTATTTTGAGCAATGCAGTATGACTTATGAATTTATAATTAAGATACTGAGCTAGTGATCTACATGGAGCATTATACAAGGTGTCTTGGGCCAGCTTTCACTTGTAAATAATACTGAGTATATGGTTTATTACTTCATCTATTACCTTTTGTTTTCTTTGCAAATAATATAGGTCGCATGGTTGCATAGTTTATTGAAGCTCCCTTCATAGCTGTTTCACACAGTCTTTTCTAGGGGTGAGCAAAACAACTATAAAATCGCGAAACCAGTCTAAACCAATCCAAACTGAATGGTTTGGTTTGGTTTTTTAGTAATGTGGTTTGGTCGCGATTTTTAAAAATTAGAAACCGTATTAATTGGTTTGGTCTATGGATTTACATTGACGGTTCTGGTTCCAAACCGATTCGAAGCGTATGCTATACATATAGAATTTATTTACATACACTAAATAATTTTTTTCCCTTAGTAAATAAATTTCCTAATCTATGCTTCACTCCACCACTCTATTCTTCCACTTTCAAGATTAATTCTTTAACTTGTATATCTAATAACATAATCTTATAATTTCAATACCCTAACAGTTTGGGCTAGTCAATTTATTTCCTAATCTTTACCTTGGTAACTAATTTCTTAATTTACTACTGCATTCCGTGGCCTTATTCCTTCACTACTTACTGTTATTCCACTCTTCTTTAGTTGGTTGATGCTAGTGAGTTTTTGTAATTTTAGTATAACTTGTTTTAATATATATAAGCTTTGAAATAGTACTTTAAGTAATTTTTTTTAAAAGAGTACTTTAAATAGCTTATGGAGATGATACCTCAATTTCAAGCGAACCGTGGTTCAAAATCGAAACCAAATCGTATTTTTATGGTTTGGATTGGTTTGGCTCTCTGAATTATATGAGTTGGTTTGATTCTCCAAATTCATAATCCGTAGGTAGTGGTTTGGTTCTTGGTTTAATATAAAATCGGGCCATTCGGTCTATGCTCACCCCTAGTCTTTTTTATTGTTGGGAGGTTAGCCCAAACCATTTTATGTCTACTGTGAGATGAAGAGGATATTAGTGCTTCTAAGCCATGAACGCTTTAAGAGTGTCCTCAAAAGATGATTGTTGTTGTTGTTGTTGTGGTACAACAGATTGAAAGTTAGATTGAGGAATCTGCGATTGATTAGAATAATTCTGGGTGGGAAATGACTGATTTGGAGGACGAAAACCTGGGGGAAATTGGTTATGTGAGTTGAAAGATTGCCCACCTATATTTGTCGGAGGTGGGTCCTGCCTCCATGAAAAGTTTGGATGATTTCGGGTATTTCGGTTGTAAGTGTCGGAAAAAAGGACTACCAAAAGATTTTCCATAATTATTATTAGTGCATTTGCTTGTTCCGTAAAGCTTTCGGAATATCCTACCAGAGAAGGACATGTTTGTGTCATGTGCATGGGACTAGCACAAAAAGAACATACTTCACTTTGAACTTGATTGGCAGACTCCATAGTCCTACTTAAAGCTAATGCCTCAACCTTTCGTGTAAGACTATTGAGTTTTATCCTCACATCAGTATCGTCTTTCACTTCATACAATCCTCCTTTTTTAGATGAGGAGGTTGATTTGTCTCGTTGAGAAGTAAAATCCCATTGTTGAGAGTTATCAGATAAGTTTTCAAGAAATGCATAAGCCGCATCATGATCTCTAAGACTTAAAAAGCCACCACCATTCATGGACTCTATCATATTACGATTTGATTGGGTCAAACCGTTGTAAAAGTATTGAATAAGTCTCCATGTCTCAAAACCATGGTGGGGACACTTGAGAATAGAATCTTTAAATCTCTCCCAACTTTCATAAAAAATTTCATGTTCCTCTTGATAAAAATCAGTAATTTCTCTTCTTAACTCATTTGTTTTGGTCATTGGAAAAAATTTGGAGAGAACTTTTCTTACAAGAATCTCCCACGAAGTTATTGTCCCAGAGGGTAAAAATGTCAACCATCATTTGGCTTTATCTTTAAGAGAAAAGGGAAAAAGTCGTAGCCTAACCGACTCGTCAGAAAATTTTGAAATTTAAATGTAGAGCATATTTCAAGAAAATCTTTTATATGCATATACGGATCCTCGTTTTCCATACCTCGAAATGTGGGCAACAATTGAAACTTTTGTGGTTTAAGCTCAAAATGTGTTGCATTGGTGGTGGGTAGCACTATGCAAGATGGTGGGTCTGTGGTAATTGGAGCAAATAAATCTTAAAGAGTTTTATTTTTTTCGACCACGTCTCCCATTTTTAATCGATTATGTTTCTCTCTTTGATTTTTTAACCCGCTTCTAAAGGTTCTCTCAATTTCCGAATCAAGAGGTATTAATTCTAATTTTTTCGAACGGCAACCAAACATAAGCAAACTCACTGATTTTTATTACTACAAGAATCTAAATAAAACTAAGATAAACGAATAAGAAAAACAAAATATGCAGATTACTGTGGCTAAAGTAAATGACTTTTTTTTTATAATACTAATACCAATACTGTAAATAACTTACTTATCTAAAACAAAATAAAACAAACCTGGCCGATTGAAAAAAAACCGGTTGAAAGGCAGCAGTACTATGGTATGGCTATTGCACCCCGCTGCTTCTTATTCCAACCACTGTTATAGAGATAAAAACCTGTAGCTTAAATAAATTTTGCTACACTGCAATTTCAAGTCAGATTAATATGAGAAAGGAAAGAGAAACAAATAAAAAGGAATCAAATATACGTAGACTTACTAAGTTAAATGCAAGTTTATTTATTTTTTTACTGTTTTTTTATATATTAATACCAATGCAGTAATTAAAAAAGAAAACAGAATTGTGATGCTACTAATATGACATGGAAAATTAAATAATGAATGCAAATTAACCACTACTGCTCAAATTCGCTATACCTAATGCAAGTAGTGACGTGAAAATTTTTATTTTTAATTTTTTTAAAGATCCTAACTATAACTAGTAGAAGGGAAAAATCAATTAAAATATCTAGGTTTCCTATACAAAAATATTAAGTCCCCGGCAACAACGCCAAAAACTTGTTGTGAAATTTTAAAGTACTCGCAAGCGCACGAATCGCATTGTAATATATTATGGCGAGAGCGAGGTCGAACCCACAGCGACTTGTGAATTTTTTATAGAAAAACTGAATAAATTTAAATCGATAATACCCTAACCTAGTTTCCAAAAGATTGTGGTTGATTTGTAAAATAAAAATTAAAACTAAGAATTGGCAAAAGAAAATAATTAAACTTTAACGGCAAATTAAATAAGTGGAGATTACCGGTTGAGAAAAATAACTAGAGTTTCGGAATCCACACCCATGCATTCATAGTGATTTTTAACAAAACTCAAGATTAATTTTTCTACTTCTCTTCACAGTAATTTGGTGGCTAAACTCTATTACCTTGAAAAATTTCTTCGTTAAGCTCGTTTTAAATTAAAGAAATCAATTTGTGTACGCTCTTCCTCACCTCAAGGTTCAAGACACGAAAAATCCAATGTATCCGTTAGCATACAAATCACAAGGGATATCCAATACTTGAAATCAAAATTTTATAACCAGGCAAAATAATTAATCAGTAGTTTCAAATCATGGAAAAAACGTGATTGAATCCATATCCAAAACTACTAAATTAAATTAAAAAGAGGTAAGAACGATTAATCAATGAGTTCGTAAATAAAGAAAAATAAACCGAGAGTTTGTATTTAATCACTACTAGACATGAGGTTTCATCCTCCACCCTAGTTTAAACGACTAGCCACTCATGGAGTCAAAATATATAATCACGTAGCAAATAAACTCCATTCAAATCAATAAAATGTCTCACAAATATAAAAAGATGTGACTTTTTACTCCGTGATGCTACTGCTATGTTGTGTACGATTCCTAGCCGACTGCCTTCAATTCATATATGCGTGGAATAAGTGCCGCCCTTCAACAAAACCCATCATCCCTTTTATAAATATCATTTTTTTTTTTTGCCAAAAGTTAGGATAGAATTCATTGATACCACATAAAAAGCAAACCAATTCGATGACCGACCTAAAAATATGGCAGCTTCCCACGTTCATTATCTTGCTGCCCAATTCTCTTTCTTTAAAAGTGTAATTGGTGGGATCCTCATGGATACCCACGGTATTCCCATTGGAAATATTGCAATTTACTTCTAAGATAGAGTATAAAATTTGCTCTGTCATGATTCTCTTGCCTTCACAAATCGTCTACAGCCGTGTAAATCCAAAATTCTGAGAAAATTTCCTTTTTAACTCTTCCCCTTTTGGCAGTCCTATAGTCCCATGCAAATCCTGAATATTTGTTTCCAAGTCAACATTGCAAGTTCTATCATTTGGTGGATTCTCTAAAATTCCAAATTTAACTTTGGCCTTTTTATTCCAACGGGTAAAATAACTAATATTATCATATTTTCCCTGCAAAAATCAATAATTCGATGTTAAAGACCAATATGATTATAATATGGTAAAATTACACGCAATTAAGGGCTAACTTCATGCGATGTTGGGGCCTCTAAGTGTCGATATTTTGTGTTCATCAAATACCCCCAAACCTATAATTTGCTAGTCCTCGAGCAAAAGAAATAAATAAATACTAACTAATCCTTTTTTCGGAGGAGTCCGATTGCATTTAGCATATGCAACAAGCCTTTAAACCCCTACGTGGCCCTAGTGGACGAGTTATAGTCTCGTGAGGGTTTGCAGCAGTGAACACCCACAAACACAAGAGGAAAAAGACACTCAATCGCGACCCCAAACCTAATCAATGGCCTCTCAAAGTAACTAGTACAAGTGTAACGCAAGCCCCTCCCCTTATTGTAATGATTTTTTTTTCTTTTGTATGGTCGTGCAATGCCTGGATTCCTCGGGCTTTCTAATTGACCCATTTAGCGAGCTTTAGGCCAGCCATCCCCAAGCCTTTCGGCCTTAGAGTGCTAGGTTTTAAGAGACCCCTTCAAGCTTAATTACTCGAGTAAAAAAGGCTTATCAATCCAAGCTAACCACACATAACTAATCCAAAATTCTCCACCGTTTGACACGAACACTCACTGCTTACTGAGGCAAGAGGCCCGGTTACTAAGTGAAAAACCCAAAAAAGTTGATGATGGGGCATGAGGTCGATCATGATTGAGAAAAGAACCAAACCGGCCTACGAATATGTAATGACGACCGAAGAAGTTGATGATGGGGCACCCTGGTATCGAGACATCTAGAATCTAGTAGAAAGAGGGGAATATCCAACCAAGACTGAACGGAAGGATCGCATCACCTTGCAAAGGCTCGCTTCTCATTACATCATTTGCGGAGGCAAGTTGTATAAGAGGTCTTATTGTGGGATGCACAAATTATGCGTTCACGGTGAAGAAGCCCGGCGTGTAATGGAAGAAATCCATGAAGGGGTCTGCGGTCCCCACATGAGTGGAATGATGCTGGCAAAGAAAGTCCTAAGGCAAGGGTACTACTGGTCAACCATGGAGACGGATTGTATCGAGTACGTGCGGAGGTGCCACAAATGCCAGGTGCATGCAAATCTTATGCATGTTCTGCCATCCGAATTGCATACCATGTCATCTCCACTGCCATTCTCAGTCTGGGGCATAGATGTTATTGGAAAAATTACACTGGCGGCATCCAACGACCACAAATTTATCCTGGTAGCGATCGATTACTTCACGAAGTGGGTGGAAGCAGCCTCTTATGCAAATTGACGGCGGTACAGGTGACACACTTTATCAAGCAGAACATCATCTACCGGTACGGAGTTCCGCAGGCGTTTGTGTCAGATAACGGAGTTCATTTCAAAGGAAAGGTAGCGGAAATTCTCGAGGAGTTTAAGGTTTAGGTGCACAAGTCGACAGTTTATGGCCCTCAAACCAACGGAGTTGTGGAGGCGGCAAACAAAACTATTAAAAACATCCTTGAGAAGACAATTGAGTCATTCCGTGACTGGCATGAGAAGCTGCCATTAGCCCTTTGGGGATATCGGACTTCTATCCGCACACCGACAGGAGCAACACCCTATTCATTGGTGTACAGTATGGAGGCGGTGCTCCCTATTGAACTAGAAGTGCCATCGATGCGTGTAATGGCTGAGTGTGAGGTCGACGAAGCGAAAAGGTTGAATGACAGATTTGCCGAGTTGATGCTATTCGATGAAAGGAGGTTGCGTGCGCTATATCATGTCCAGGGGTATCAGCGAAGAATCGTTTAGGCCTTTAACAAGAAAGTGAAGTCGCGGGATTTGATTGAAGGAGACATGGTTGTGAAAGAGATTCGGGCACTGGTATATGACCCTCGTGGGAAATTTCAACCAAAATGGGCAGGGCCATCTATAATCAAAACCATTCTTGAAGGAGGAATAGCTCTGCTTATTGATCTGGATGGGAATGAATTCAGTAAACTTGTAAACTTGGATCAACTCAAACGGTATTACCTCTGAGAGAAGCTCATTGGACGGAAAACCGCAAGGGCGGGCTGTGCCAGGCAAAATTTAGAGCAAGCCTGCTAGATCGAAAACCCGAAAGGGCAGTCTAGGAAAAAGTAAAGGCATGAAAATCAAGAGAGCTCGCTAGGCCGAAAACCTGAAAAGGCGGTCCTAGGCAAAATTTAGAGCGCAAAAGGAGAGTTAAAATACTCGAGTGGAACCATAGCCTGAACTACGTTATGACCTGATTCCTCGCCAGAGGATACGTAGGCAATCTCACATTGAGATGCGGTCATGGCCCGCTGAGTTGATCCAAGTCATTTCCCAAGGCATTTAGCCATTCACAAGCACAATTGAACAATCATGGAACCAAGAGGGGGAAACCCTCATAATTCAAATTTATTTAAATTACTACTTTCATTACATGAGCTGAGCATACAAAGCCTTACATGAAAGTACAAAAAAAAAAAAAAAAGGATACAACTACAACATGAAAACACCATTTATTTCAGGAAACAGCTAAGTCGAGCGAGTGAGTCAGTCCACTATGCTCCCAAAGTGTGTCTCTGTCTCTTGCCTTAGCCATGCGCGATAATCACCATGCAAATGAAGGGAATGGTATGGATCAGGAGCCCAAATGTGTCTGTTGTGCCAAGTGCTGCGATAAGCCTCCTGAACTGTATGTTTGAAGATGGGAAGGTGGAAATTCAGTGGAATGGGATAAGGCACCTCCTGATGCATGTCGAATTGATGGAGGATACGCCATGGGAAATAAAATGTGAACCCTGTCAATCCTGCCAAAACCACCCAAGAATCGCCCATATGAACACCAGTCATATCAGGCAAACGTAACCAGGGGCACTTCCACACTACCTCATCCTCCTCCAGAGAAGTAAAGAAATCCAGCCACTCATCCTCATTTTCCTTATGAACTACAAAATCCCTTCCCGCCCATGTCCTTGCAACAAAAACATGGTTACCCCTCAGATTAGCCAAAAGCCCCACTTTGTCACAAAGCCACAGCAGTCAAAAAGCCAGAAAGCCAACAGTCAAAACCAAAACACCAAAACCGAAAGCTGAAACCAAGAGTCAAACTAAAACCAAAAGTCAAACCTGTAGCAAAAGTGGACTCCCAGCAAATGCACAGGTCCGACCTGAGCTAACCCCATCAAAACCCATGAGAATTTCAGCCAAAATCATAGGATCCACATCCCTGCATTGCTTGATCTGCAAGGCGACGCTGACGATGGCGGGACTGACGTTGCCATCGCTCGGTACCAACAGAAACAAGCCAAGGAAACACATGCAAAGTGCAAACATGCGTCAATTCTGAATGGCAAGGTTGAGAACATCACCGGATGGACTAAAATCAGCAAAGAGATGGAGTACGTTGAGGGCATTGTCGCGAATCAAGGACTTCACGACACCGTCACTAATACCCAGTTCATCTCAGAGAATTTTAGCCAAACCTGCCCGGACCGGAGGAATGACTGGCTCAGTGGAAACACGACTCCCAAGGTACACCTGGAACTCTTCCACAGTAGGACAAAGCTCCTGGATACCAAAACGGAACACATGCAATTCAGGATCCCAACAGCGCACGGCGGCGCGCAGGATGTCATAATGAATGGGTATGAAATGGAGATGACGAAGCGCGTTGAGCCCGAGACTCCGATAATTGAGCCAATCGATGTTTTCAAGGTTGGTGATCCAAACATCAAGCAAGTGAGCATGAATGGCAGCAATGGTAGTAGAGCTTCAGGATGAAGTATGGAAATGGATTTTGGAGGAGAAAACAAGAATGCATGAAATGGAATGTAAAGTTGATGACAATTACTATGCAAAGGAGTAATGCATAGTGGAGAGGTGTCAATGCATGTGTGTGATAGCATAAAGCTTCCAAAAGAGTCAAAACATGCCTTGTGAATACGCAGCAAAAAGCTGTCTGGAAGTGGACTTGAGGTCTCAAATGAGCCTGACCCGAGCGCTCAAGTCAGCTCCATCCAAGCGCTCAAGTCAAATGATAGCAGCAGCCAATTTTGACAACAACAAGCCATTCAACCTCCGAAACTACTTCCAAGCTATTGTAGCCTTGTTCAATGGTTCAAACAAGTCCCGTGGGGTATTTATGACTTGTTGGGAGTATTCGTTGCCTAAGGTCTCAAAGAATAGGCCATCCGGCATGGTGTTCGGGATTCAAAAGCAAAAAGAGCATTGGCATGGTTTCCGATTAACGATTCAAATTCCATTCTACATGGTTCCTTGGCAAACTGTTGTTACCACAAGCTCATATGGGGTATTCATGACTTGGTACGATCGACGACGTGTCAATTCGGCAAGTTTAAAGGGTTTCTTCACTCATCTGATCGTTCAACATACCTTATGAACACCAAATTCTGTTCTAGGGTTTATTGAGTCAAATACTTGTAAATTCTGTAAATCCATTCATTAATGCAACATGTATATCGAGTCGGTGTATGTACATTCGAATAATCAAGTGTTTACGCGTTTTATGATGTTTTGGCCAAATTCCCGAACATTGGCCCTTTTTGTTTGAATTGGATTTCATATATTAGACTTTGAATTTTGGATTCGATCTTGTGAATACAACACACGTTTTACAATAAGTTTTCATTTGTCTGTACATGCAATATCATAAAGACATAATGCGCAAAAATGAAAGCGAAAGTGCAAATCCGAATAGGTACTCTAACATAAATCCATAATCCATAAAAAAAATCAAAGTACATCATCATCCATCTTATCAACATCACCTACCATCTACAAGGCAAATAGGCACCCGAAAAGCAAAATGGGGCACGCATGCCCAATAAGGAAATCCACAACTGGGGCACGGAGGCCCAATCTACCTATCTACTGGGGCACGCAGGCCCAATCAAAAGCAAAAAGCAAATATCTAAACCCTAAACTAACTGTCAGCCTCATCGTCGTCGTCATCACCTGGTTCCTCCCGTGAGTCGCCATAGTCAAGGTCTTCGGAGTCATCGCGAGAGCCGGACTCCACCACTGTAGCTCCAGTCCCCGTATGCCTCCAGCGAGTGCGACCTTGACTTGGCTCCTCCCTCTCCTCCTGCTCCACTCCCTCCACTACCGACTCTCCCTCCATCTCCTCTCCAAGCCCGACGTCAGCATTCTTCATGCGCGCCAACCTGATGACGGTGTCCCCGGGACCACCGACACCAAGACGATGTCTCTTCCTCGACACTGGCTTCTGCACAAAAAAGGAAATTGATTAGTCCGCAGTGTAATCTCAAAGTTGCATTGACAAAGCTAATGGATTTAATTCGTACCCGGGCCACCCTCGTCAACGTAGTAAGAGCTGGCTCAGGTGGCAGATCACCCTCACGATGGATCGGCACGCCGGTCCCCGCCATCAAGCGCCGCACAAGCACCCGCAAGCCTCGACATTGCTCATAGTAGAGCTGCCACTTCGCCTGAAAGATTGATAAATGAATTAGTGAACCTACGCATCAACGATCAACAGGCATCAACAAAAAAACAAATAATAAAGCCATACCGGGTCCAGGAGTCGCGGGAAGCATGCTGGTGGTCTAGGTATGTCGAGATCTCCCTCTTCGCCGTCAGGAGAATTGATGTGAACCCACCAGTCAGTCGACACCGCCACCGTGGAAGACGTGCCTGCCCCCTCTGTCCTCTCTATGCTTTCCATAGCTGCCCGTGCCTCCTTTTCCTTCTGCACGTGCTCCCTGCACTTCCACACGCTCAGCGAACCGGTCAGGTATTTCACCTTCTAGGCAGCATAGTCCTTATCAGGACGTAAGAACTGGCTCAGGTCGCTCTCAAGCACTGTGTACCGGTGGATATCGTCCAGTGTATAGCTACTAGTCCGCAGTACTCGGGAAGGGAGAGGTCCCGGCACCAGAAGTGGAGCACCACCTAGCGACTGGAACGTGACCCTGTCACCAAGGTACTAGTACCAGCCGTAGGGGCACTCAAGCAGCACTCTCCCTCTCACCCACTCCCGGCTCGGAGTGAGGAAGTCGGCGTTCAAACCCTCCCAGACATTCCATAGCACCTGAAAAGAAACAAAATCAGATTAGTACTCATTTCAATAATCGAGCGGGAATTGAAGAACGCATGATATTTCAAGCTTACCAGTGAAGTAGAGAGGCAGTCAAGAGAAGCACGGAACACGTCTAGCTTACGCTTCACCTAGCCTCCTCGGCGATGCTTGTCGCCCCAACATTGCGCCAGAGGGAGATTCAGGCGATCCTTGTGTATGTTTTCCGGTGAGTGGAGGCCTAGCACCTCGTACGCCCAAATTTGCATTCACAAACAATCAAGCTCATATGTTAGTTTGCATATTTCAAAGGAGCAAAAGCGGAATTGAAATGCGATAATGAAGTTTGAAATGAAAATACAAGTTTTCATACCTCCCATATCCACCACAACCTAGCCAAACTCCTCCCCTTCTTCCTGGACACGGATTCCATGAAGTCATAGCACGTGCCTAAAGTTGTTCCCCCCCAATTGTACCACGCTGCCTTGTCAAAGTCCTTCAGGGCCGGAAGGAAGGACAAGTGGACCTTGCAGCACCGGCTGGCATACAACGAGGCACCGAACATATACATCAAGTAGCACCGTGCCTTCCGTTGCATGTCCAGCTCATCCTCGGGCACTCCTTTACTCCGCTCCGCAAATTGGCCATAATGGGCCATGTCCCCCTCCTTCTTGGGAAGGAAACTCAAGAACCACCGAAGAGCGTCCTCGTCTCCACCTATTCCCGAGTCAAACGGGATAGGTTCTCCTCCCACTCTCAGCCCCGTCAGAGCGGCGAAGTCCAAGGGCATCATAGTCACCTCGCCGAAGTCAAGGTGGAAGGAATTCGTCGAATCCCTCCACCTCTCAGCTAGAGCCGTGACTATGGCGTGGTCGTGAGTGGACTTCATCAAGATCTTCACGAACTCCTTGAACCCCGCCTTGTCAACCAAGGCCCTCACATCGGCATGGAGCTTCTTGTAAAGTGCTAAGCTCTGGCCCATGCCACCGTGAGCCAAAACCCACTTGTTGTCCTATTCAACACAAACAAACAAACAAACAATTAAGCAGAGTTCTAACAGAGTTCAAGAAGTTAAACACAAAAGATTTCAGTGACATATCCAACAGAGTTCTAATTGCTAAGAGAGAATTGGACATCGTTCAGTCACATTTGGGTTCTGACCCCTCCAACACGCTCTTTCAATCAAAGGAAAGAGTTGCATATAAACAATTCCTCTCTCTTTCTAGAGCTGAGGAGAGTTTTGCGAGACAAAAGTCTAGAATCCAATGGCTAAAAATGGGGGATCAATGTACATCATTCTTTTTCAAATCCATCAACCAACAAAGAAATAGAAGTAGGATCACAAGTCTGATGTTGGCTGATAATACTCTCACCCATGATATGGGGGCTATTAAAGCCACATTTGTGGATTACTATACCAAGCTGTTGGGTACTCCCTATCCCAATCCTTACCAGGGTTCTAATAGAGTTCACCACCTCGTGAATTACAAGCTTTCAAGTGAACAAAAACAAAATATGGTCGCTGCGGTTTCAGATTCTGAAATTAAAGACACCTTCTTGTCTCTTAATCCCAACAAAGCTCCTGGGCCTGATGGCTACAACTCGGGTTTTTTTCATAAAACTTGGGAGATTGTCGGGCATCAAGTTACAGCAGCAATCAAAGTCTTTTTTCGGTCTGGCCAACTCCTCAAGAGAGCTAACTCTACAATCATTGCTCTAGTTCCCAAAATTCCTAATCCAACTAAGGTTGGAGACTATAGACCAATATCCTGCTGTAACACTATCTACAAGTGCATTGCCAAAATTTTGGCAAGAAGGATGCAAGTTGCTCTTCCCACATTGATTGACCCTACTCAGTCCGGGTTTGTCAAGGGAAGGAGGATCGCAGACAATATTTTTCTCACCCAGGAGCTCATGAGAGGCTATCACAAACACTCTCCATCTCCTAGGTGTGCAATGAAGGTCGATATTATGAAAGCATATGATAATGTTAAATGGGAATTTCTTTGGGATGTTTTGCATGCTATGAACTTCCATCCCCAGATGATAAGTTGGCTTCATGCATGTGTTACCACTGCTAATTACTCCTTGAGTATTAATGGGGAGGTCACTGGGTACATCATGGGGAAAAAAGGACTTAGACAGGGAGATCCTCTATCTTCCTATCTATTTGTCATAGTTATGGAAGTCCTGACCTGTATGCTTAAGGAAAAGTCAACTCTCCCTGACTTTCAATTCCATTGGAGATGCGGTGCCAATAAAATAATCAATCTCTGCTTCGCAGATGATCTTATGATCTTCTGCAAAGGAGATCTAAGCTCTGTCAAATATATCCATGAGGCCCTTGGTGAATTTGAGATGTTGTCTGGCTTATCTCCTAGCCCCGGTAAAAGCAACATTTTCTTCTCGGGGGTGTCCTCTCATGTCAAAAAAACCATTCTTGAAACGCTTGGTTTCAATGAAGGTTCTCTACCTGTAAAATACCTTGGAGTTCCTCTCCTTTCCACAAAGCTCAGTTACAAGGATTGCAAGATACTGATAGACAGAATTACCAGCAGAACTAAGTCCTGGACTCATAGATATCTCACCTATGCTGGTAGGGTTCAGCTCATTAAATCAGTATTGTTCTCTATGCAAACCTATTGGTCTTCTCTTTTCATTCTCCCTAAAAAAGTCCTTAAAGAGATTGAATCTATTCTAAGAGCTTATTTTTGGACTGGTTCTGAGCTTAGGGCAACTGGTGCTAAGGTCTCGTGGGATCATCTGTGTTCCCCTAGGCAAGAGGGAGGTTTGGGTTTTAAATCCCTTCAAGTTTGGAACAAGGCAGCCATTGCTAAGCACGTTTGGTTTCTTATATCCGGAGGGGAACAATCCATGTGGTGTCAATGGGTAAAATCATATCTTCTTAAAGGTAGGAGCTTCTGGAAGGTCAAGATTCCTGGAAATTCCTCATGGATTTGGAGGAAAATTCTCGGTCTCCGACCATTAGTTCAACCCTTTATTATTTCACAAATTGGGGATGGTCAAAACACTTCTCTGTGGTATGACAATTGGCATCCTTTGGGGCCTCTCTACTTGAAGTTTGGTTCTAGAATAATATATGATTCTGGTCTCCCACAGGATTCCAAAGTTTCTGAGATCCTCCGGAATCATCAGTGGAAATTTCCCATAACTCAAACCTTTGAATTGAATGAGGTAAGGAGTTCTCTTCCTACCCTAATGGATCACAACTCCTTGCAAGCTGACCAATGCATTTGGACTCTCACTTCATCAGGTCAGTTTTCTATCTCTTCCTTTTGGGATAGGCTGAGAGTCCATTACCCTAAAATTTCGTGGAACCAACTGGTGTGGTTTCCCTCGAACATCCCCAAGTGCAGCTTAATCACCTGGTTGGCTATTCAAAATAGATTGTCCACAGAGGACAGGCTTGTTCTTTTTGGTATAAAAAACACCTCCAGTTGTGCTTTCTGCAATGGTACAGAGAGTCATGACCATCTCTTTTTTAATTGCCCATTCACTTCTCAAATATGGAGTACAATCTCTTCCAAAGCTGAGATATCATACACTCCTCAGCCTTTTGCAAGGCTGGTTACTTCTCTTTCTACTGTCAAAGGGAAATCTTTGGAATCTAAGGTTAAAAGGCTTGCCTTCACTGTCACAATATATCACGTCTGGATTGCTCGTAATGTTTGGAAATTCCAAAATATTCCGTGCTCCGTCACTGCTGTGGTAATGAAAATAAACGCGGACATACGTTGCCGGTTACTGTCCCTGTCCAATATCGCTGCTGGACACCAGACCTCTTCTATTTTCACTGTGTGGAACACTCTCTTATAGCATGATGGTGTGTTTGGTCTAATTTGTTAACATCATTTGTAAACATATCCATATATTACTGTGCTTTTGATTCTATACTAATCGTGTTCATCTTTCGTTCATTTGTTTTGCAGCACTCGGTAATTGCTCGCTGGATTGAGTCAACTGATGCTCTCAATTACTATTTGGTGAATCGTGGTTGCCTTTTATTACTTCTATATACAATGGTGGTTATCTTTATCACTTTGCTAACAAGAGAAGTTCTCTCATGGTCCCATTTGGGTTAAGATTATTTGCAGGTGTGAGCTCGGCCAGAATCAACGGTGTGGAATCATTTTCCACTGCTGCCGTAGTGACTGTTTTCCAGTTGGAAGTTGAGTTGAGTGATCTACTTAATATGTGTGATTCCCGTGTGAGATGAGTTTTGAGCCTCTACCATTCGTTGAGTGCGGAGGTAATATTTAGCGGGGGAATCTTGTGAGGATAGTGGAGGGAGTTCGGACCCTTTAGAGAGAGTTTAGAAGAGGTGAGATTTCGAGGAAGATGAAGTGTGAGCCACTACAATTTAGGGTTGCATTTTCTTGGTTTTCTCTTGGTTTGCTCCTCTATCGTTGATACAGAAACGCTCCACTTACCAGCGTTGTCGTTAAATTGTTAAATTCTCCCATAGTAGTTAATCGCTGAATATGTTTTGCGTGCATGAGGGGCTGTTGTTCCCTGGGTAGTGAGTATGCTGCATTTCTGGGCAGTCACATTTCATTTGGGCAGTCCATTGTCCATTGATATCACCACTGTCTCTGCCCAGATTTCACCAACACGCAATGCACCTTGCTGTTTCAGTTTAGGTATTTTGCGCCTTGCTGGTTCAGTTGTTGAACCCTGTTAATTCATTCCAGTTGTGGTGTTGGTTGTAATTAAATCATGCCCTATTCCATGGGGGATGTCCATTGGAACATCTGCTTTGCTTGTGTGTCCTCTATTCATTAGACGTGGCAGTTGCCCTGGTTCTTTCCAAGGTTTATATGTAAGCCCACCTAGACTCCATGCGGTTGTGTTGTTGTACAATCAGATCTTCGCCTACTCAGCTGGGGATGTCGCTGGAGATTTTATTGATCAG
>JAXBDA010002333.1:0-43652 GCA_036023075.1 Gaultheria prostrata | reverse complement strand
AGATGGAGATGATCTAGGTCGTGGTTAATTTTGGGGGAAATGGATTGCGGGAGTGAGGTCGGTGGGTTTTGTTGAGATTAGGTGGTGGGTGGTGGTCCTGGTGGAGGGAGATGGAGGAGGTGAAGAGAGAGAGAGCGATTGGAAAAATCTGATCTGCTTTTTTTTTCCTCCTAAAATACCAAAACAACGCCGTTTTGGTGTATGCTGTGCAGCTGCTGTGCTTGTAGCAGCGTTGCTAAAAAAATCAGCTTTATTTTACAATTTATACTACTTTTTACGATTTGAAAAATTTTGTTTAAGAAAACTAAGCAAAATCTATAAAAAAAAGGATCCATATTACCTATATAATTCATTATACCTTAAAAAATATAGATGATTTTTCGAGAAGTGTGAATAGTGGATGTGTGCCAAATATTTTGGGACGGAGGGAGTACTATTTTTTGGGAGCGGGTGCCCTGTAGTGACTACATGGTGTAGTGAGTGAATCTCGGCCGTTAAAAGTGTTTTGGACGGTCCGTATCTTAAATAAACTGTTCGGGCGAACAATTTAATTAAGATCCGGACCGTCCAAAATAAAAATGAACGGCCCAGATTCCACTACATGCCTGTAGTGTGAGTTACTCACTGCATCCCCGTTCCCTATTTTTTAAGGTGTTTGATTGTGTGACGCATGAAAAATGTTGAAATTAAAGAAGACAACGAATAAAAGAAGATTCGGATCAACAAGTGCGAATCTCCTTAAGATCAGACGACTCCGCACGTGCCACCTCACATGAGACTCCGAAATTAAAACCGAAGTTACTAAAACACCCTCAGACAGGCCTTAATAGTTAATAACCACCCTATCTAACGGTCTCTTCTCTCTCCCCCTCCCTAGGAGCGACCAATTTTCCAGTGCCGAGCGCGCGGTCCTTCCATTTCGGTTTTGGACGGTTCCGATTATAGAGAGAGAAACAGGAGAGTGAGAGAAGGGAGAGAGGGAGGCGAGAGAAGGTTTCGATTTAGACCGTCCAACACATTTTTGAACAGTTTGAATGCAATGTTCGTTTGCCATATGGGCTCGGTCACGTGATACCCATTCGGGTTTTTTTCAAACATTAGCCCCTGCTGTATGGCTGATGGCTCGGCTGACCTTCCAAATATAGAATTACGCGGTCTCTCACGTTTCCCCTCTCTATCTCTCTCCCTCTCTCCCCATCCATGGCGATCTGAGGGAAGCAATTGGATAGCAAGGGGGGAAAAAACTGCAACTTTGTTAGTTGAAATCCTGGGCATTTTTTTGGAGGTCTCATCCTTGCCCTAACGCATTTAGAGAGGAGGAGAGGGACAGTCAAAAGTAACAAGACAATGTCGCCATTCGACTCTCTTGATGCGTTTCTTATCTCTTCTAGCAGAGCCTTTTGTACTCCTTTCGCTATATTTATTCAGATCCAGGTACGGTTTTTCTTTGACTTTCTCTGTTTGTTTTTTCGGCCAAAAGCCAGAAAAAAGATGGAAGAGTTATTCATAGATTCTGATTCTACGGTTCGGATATCAGAAACTAGGCTTGCGTTGCTTCACGAGAAAGTGTATATGAAAGAGAGGGAGAGAGAGAAGAGAATTTGAACCATTAATCCTTCTTGCTTTCTTGCTCAACTTGTTTTAGAAGAAGTGTAATTTCGCGTAAATAGTCTATGCAATTGGCAGAAAAAGGATGTGAATTTAATAGTTAATTGGCTCTGTACCGTGGACAGAATGGTAAAAAGATTTGCATAGCCGACCCCAATAGATGAAAACATTGTTGGATTTTATCTTTTTGAAAAAGTTTTAGTCAGTGAGAATCTTGGCATGCAGGGATACTTAATTTGCTTAACTCTGGCTGTCGGATGGGCTTTTGCTGCTTATGTCAGGTACCAAGCTATGGTTTATTGCCAACTAACCTTGGTGGAGAACTACAAACTCCAGAGTTATGTACTGTTTTCCTTTCTTCTCACAGGAGTAGAGAGATTAGACAGATGAAAGAGAGCATGAAAGATGGCAATAGCTTTGCCTTTCTTAGTCACGATATTAATGACCTCGAGCACTCTAAGCAGATTAACCTACCAAGAGTGACTGTTGTAATGCCATTAAAAGGGTTTGGGGAGCACAATCTACATAACTGGAGAACTCAGGTAAACTTTGCGAAAACCACTTACTACCCCCCTTGGAGTGCTGAAATTAGAAGAAGGAAAATGATTATTTCTCTTTGATTTTTTTTCCCTGGTTTGTTTCATAATATTCACTTCAATGATTAGCAAATAAAAGTGGGGATACTCACCCTCATTGAAGAGCCAATATAGATGCTTCCTCTGTTTGCGGAAGTTTTTATTTTGATAAGACAAAGGGAAGAAGGATTGGCACTTCAACTGGTATTTGTTAGGACTGGTGGTTTGTTTCTTCTGTAACTCAGATTCAAGTATTACAGCCATGCTAGACTTATTAAAACCACTTTTTCTACTCGTTCATCTAGATTGCAACATTGAGTGCCTTGGTTTCAGTAGGTTAATTCTAACTTCGGAACTTGTGTGATCTTGTTTGAAGATTCTAAATATCTTTTGGCCGTGATCATCAAATGCAGATCACGTCCGTATACGGTGGTCCTTTGGAATTTCATTTTGTGGTGGAGAGTACAGATGATCCTGCTTACCATGCTCTAAATCGGTTACTAGCTGATTTTAAGGTATATATTGCACCACCGGCCCCCTTTGTCCTAAGATGATTTAGTTACCTCTACAGTGCATGCCTTGGATTGTACTAGGGACTCAGCTATGGTGAGAAAGTAAAGTTGTCCTATCATGTTTTTGATGCGTTGTTGGTTCATGTATATAGCATCTGCCGATCAAGAATAGAAAATGTCTGCAGTATCTATATTTTGGAGGTGTTGAATATTGGGGAGGATATTATGTCCTCCGGCTGTTCACCTGTTATGCTTGATGAAAATTCTCCCCGGAAAAAATGAGGTTTCATCTGATAGCTAGAATGCAGCATTTTCTGCTTGTCATTTCCATATCAGCACTTGGTTTTCTGTGGCGCTGATAAGCGAATTGTTGAAGAAACTGTTGTATTAGCTGACCTCAATCGATAGGGACACAAGCTTAGGTTGGTTTGGATTGCTTTTATCTGTCATCCTTGTTTTCCACCATGATTTTTGAGCGCCATGGTCAAGCAACTCAAAAGTTCTGTTGTGCAGACTGTAGTAATCTGGCAAGTATTAAAAATGGCCTGCTTTTAGTGAGTCAGAGATTCGGAGGTCAGGCCATGCTATGCTGCATTGTCCTTTGCTAGCTTCTTAAGTTGTCAAAGTGTTCTGCATACTTCGTTGTGCTTATTGGAGCATCCTAATTTTTTCCGCAGAATATGTCTCGGTTCTTCTAGTTATTTTCCTCTCCTAAATTGCTCCAATGTTTTGTGCAGGATGACGTTGATGCAAAGATTATTGTAGCTGGGTTGTCAACAACTTGTAGTCAAAAAATTCACAATCAGTTGGTAGGTAACAAGCCAACCGCCCTTCAGTCAATGCCTGTTAGATGAACAATGTTTATTCTTCATGGAAAATGAAAAGAACATTTCAGTGTTACACCTCTTCCTCCCTTTTCTGATAAGTGTGATCTTATACTTTGTGGTGTTCCTTTGTTCTGGTCAACATAAATTTTACAACCATAAATTTGACAAAATTTTGGTGGACTGAGGATTGAATTTGATTCTGACCATGAGGTAATCATAACTACAATCGGTACACAAAGTGAAGGGCATCCTTCCTTTGCAGATTGGAGTTCATTTGCATATTTATCTACCTATAGTGCAAAAGGTATTGGTGATTTATTGCTCAGATATATCTCTCATTGTTGCTCATCAAGTATATTATGGTGCAATTGTGCAGATTGGGGTGGAGAGAATGCATAAAGACAGCAAGTATGTGTTGTTTCTTGACGATGATGTTAGGCTGCATCCTGGGTCAATTGGAGCCCTCACAGCCGAGATGGAAAAAAATCCTGAGGTATGGTAAATTCAATGCAACTGCTTTGATTTTTGTTGTACTGAATTGGTTTGCTCTTGTTGTGATTTGTCCGCTTCCTGTGGTAACCTTAGTGTTGTGCTAATGATGTGCAGATTTTTATTCAAACTGGATACCCTCTTGATTTACCTTCTGGAAGTTTGGGCAGTTACTGCATCTATGAGTACCACATGGTATGATGGTTACAAAAAGCTTTCATTTTCTTTTCATGTTTCATTGTCCATGCACACATACAAAAAAGGTCCACGCGCACATACAAACAAAGTCTACGCATTCAGTGTTGTGTTGTTTTTTTTGGGTAAATTTTGTTTTTTGGGTAAATTTGTTGTGTTGTGCTGTTTGTTTCCAATCAGCTGCATGTAGCTTTTTTTATCCAAACAACTATGCTGGAATGTATTTTAGTTGTGTATCTTCCAAATATACATCTTGTGGCGCCTATGTGTGTATCCCTAAAGCAACCTTTCGAGATTCGTCTAGTATCTCTTGGATTCTTCATATGGATCAGTGAATAAGATATGCAATTAGGAGAATGATGAATGAAAAAATCAAATCTCTGATTTCATATCATGGAAATCTATCAGCTTGAAGTAACAATAGTGCAGTTGAGAGTAAGTTCTTTTAGTTTAATTGTTGGCCAACTTTTCTTTGGTGCTTTTATCTACCAAGAGATTTGAAGCAGTCAGGATTATCTGGCTGGGTCTCATTGAGCTAAGTTAATTTTGTAAGATTCTGAAATAAATGAACGAACGGTTATCTTTTGAGTGATATTGTTTAACATCTATTAGTTTGCCAAACATAGAGGTCATTGCATTTCTTATACTATTTCACTTGTTAAAAATATTTTTAAACTGGTGAATTAACGGAAATTCATCTTTTGCAGCCTTGTTCGATGGGGTTTGCTACTGGTGGCAAAACATTTTTCCTGTGGGGAGGGTGCATGATGGCAAGTACCAGCTTCTTCCTTTTCGAACTGTTGCTTGCTAATTATTTAAACCGAATAGTTTTGGAGTTCTTTCGTTAATTTTCTTTCGGTTCAGATGCATGCAGATGATTTCAGAAATAACCGTCATGGGGTGGTTTCGGACCTTCGAGATGGGGGATACTCCGATGACATGACTCTTGCAGCCATAGCAGGTATTGTGTTCAGTGATTTGCCTATGTGACCTTGTGTAAGTTAGTTGTTTTGTTGTATCTTTTCTCTAAATCGAATGGGATACTGCTATGGAAATTTTTTAAGGAGCATGATAGTTGAAACAAATGATGTATACCTAAGAAGAACTGCATATTAGCTCGGCTACTGAAGGCCCTGGCATTGTGTTCAAGGCGTCACCAATTCAAGTCTCCTCAAGGGCTACTAGAGGTTTTGCTCGGTCGTTGGATTAGTCTCTTGTGGAGGTGTCGAACGGGCCGGGCAGGCACGAGCACGACACGGGCAAGACACGTTTAGCGTCGGCACGACACGACATGTTATGGGCCTGGCACGGCATGGCACGAACACTAAGGTGGGCCGGACTAGGCCATCGTTTTGGAGCCCACGGCACAGTATGACACGAAGCACGGCACATACACGTATAAGGGCACAATAAAATTATAAAAAAACTAATAAGAAACATAAAAAAATAATAAAACAAAACTTTATGAAAAACACAAACCAGCCGTCCCTGCCCCCTTAAAAATTAAACCTACAGCTGTAAATGAAAAACACAAACAGCTTACAGTTGTTCTACTTCTACGGTTCTACTCTACAGTGATGCATTTCTTATTTATAATTACATTCATTGTATTACAAAGTTCAATTATCAATACAAATTTTTATATATTTGAATTAAATGGGTAAATTTTTAGTTGTAATTATCAATTTAAAAAAAGTAATGACAATTTTTTAGGATCACAAGGCTCGATTGTGCACGGGTACGGGAATCGGCAAGGCCATGGGACGGTACGGCACAGATTGTGGTGGGCCATGGCTGGGCCGAAGATATTCTGAAAAAGCACGGCACGGCACGGCACGGGACAGTTATTAAATCGGCCAAGCCCGACATGAAGCATGCTAGGCACGGGAATAAATGGGCTGGGTTGGGATGGCATGGCCCATTCGACACCTCTAGTCTCTTGAACCCGATCGGGTTGGCAGGGATACTATATATATAACACAAGTTTTTTGTGTGAGCCCCACGCAAATGATCGGAACCGTTCAATTTGTTTAATACATGTTTTTAAGGGTTCTTGTAAAAAAGCCAACTCATTTGGATATCGATAAGGGCTTGATCGGTTCATTTAGTTGATTCCTATCAGATTTTATAGGATTACTGAATGAACCGATCAAGCCTTTACCGATATCCAAATGAGTTGATTTCTTACAGGAACTCTGACAAACATGTTTTAAACAAATTGAATGGCTCCAATTGTTAGCGTGGGGCTCCGATTATCGTTGTGTGAGGGGAAATATACATGGGCCGGTTTTACGGACACATAAAAAATACAATTTGTTTCGGAGCCCCACGCTAATAATCCGAGTCGTTCAACTTGTTTAAAACATGTTTTTAAGGATACCCGTAAAAAAATAACTCATTCGAACATCGATAAGTGCTCGATTCAAACAATTCTGAGAACACCAAGTCCTGTCAAGCACTTATCGATATTCGATTGAGCTGAATTTTTGCAGGATTTCCTTTTTTTATCTATTTAAACAAAATGAACGGTTGGGATAATCACAATATAATCCTGAACAAAAGCATGTGTTTTTTTTTATGTCCCCGGAATCAGCCCCATATATATATATACGGCAAGCTTCCAGTCAGGGATCCCTGACTGGAAGCTTTTGGGTGTTTTAAAAATTGTTTTTATAAAATCTGAACCGTCCAATGTGTTTAAAACGTGTTTTTAAGGGCCCCGCTAGAAATCATCAAAAAAAAATACCGAGAAGACCTTGATCCGAGCAGTTTTTCACAAAAACTGTACATTTACAGTTTTGTGAAAAACTGTTTGGATCAAGCCCTTCCCGGTATTTTTTTTTTGATGATTTCTCGCGGGGCCCCTTAAAAACACGTTTTAAACACATTGGACGGTTCAGATCATAAAAAAAATATCGGGAACGTGGAGGTCCGGAAGTCCGGAGCCCGGACTAGAAGCTCTCCCTATATATATATATAATATAATATAATATAATATAAAGAACAGTGGGGCACAACCTTTAATATGGTTTGCAGGTTCATTTGAATGCTTAATGCTTGTTTTGTCATCAAATTTAGTGGTATGGAATTTTGATGATGTCCTCTACATAATGGCTGCTTTCCTAGTACTTCTTAAATACCTTGAAGATTAAATGATTGGTGGAAGTACCTTGCATGGTAATGAAGTTCTGTTAATCGATTGGTATAGGATGTAGGCATGTAGCTGAAAATCGTAGTATGAGGACTTCATCTATTGGTTGGCAGAACTCTACACTTACATTTCTTCTGTGTTGTACCATCAAAAGAAATTCTTTTTTGTAGGTAATAGATATCTAATTTGCAATTAATGATTTTATCTCTTATTTTCCAGGGGCTCATAAGAGGCTAATCACATCACCACCAGTTGCTGTTTTTCCTCATCCCCTCGCAAGTGATCTTAGTTTCTCAAGGTTTGTAATGTAGAGATCAAAAGTGTTTATACTTGAAGACAGACATTAAATCACAATAAGTTTGCAATTCCCTCTCTACTTTTTGATCTGTGAAGGTACTGGAATTACTTGAGGAAGCAAACATTTGTTCTGGAATCATACGCAACGAAGGTTAACTGGATAATGAACCGTGCATTATTTTCTTCCCACTGCTACCTGTCATGGGGATTTGTGGCGCCATATCTTATGGCTGTCGTTCATGTTTCAGCAGCACTCAGAATTTATTCTCTAGGGAATTCACTCGGGGATACTGCCTTTACTTTTCGGGGTAAGACATGTATGTTTATACGCTGGCCCGTTGAAGATAATTAGACTCCTCACAATGGATAACAAAGGTGTCCTATTCATTCTAAAATTACAAACAAAATTCAGTATTTGGCAGACTCCTGCAGATTGCAGATATTGATAACATCCCATTGGAACGGAACGAAAAGTAAGATAGATAACAATGTTTAAGTGTCTGCCTTTGATATCATTCTTCTCATATCTCAATCAATTCTTGTTTTCATTTTCATCGACCATTTTTTTCAGGGTTGTCACTTGCTGGCTGCCTAGCTATATGCACTTTTATAGAACTTCTCTCTATGTGGAACTTGACCAGAATAGAAGTTCAACTATGCAACATGTTATCTCCTGAGGCGCCTCCGCTGTCCCTTGCTTCTTACAACTGGTGCCTTGTAAGTATCTCTTCTTTCTTTTGCCATTCCTTAGTCTCAAATTCAATTTCGATGGAAATAGAACTATTCTGTTATGTTTACTGCGGCATAGTGCAAGAGTTTCAAGTGACAGCCACATCAAAAACTCTCACTTTCTGTCTTTACCTCTCGTTCTTTTATTTTATGGATTGTTAAAAAGTATCATTGCTTGCGACAACAATTTGTATCTCAATGTGACTAGCTTGAAGCATAGGGCCTTGGTAATCGCTTGCAAGTATACTCGGAAAGTCCGAGGTTGAACCACAGAGAACGGTTTTCTGGAGTGAAAAACTTATCGTTCTAACGGTGGATTTAGCTATAGGTAGCCAACCCTTTCGTTTCTTTATTTTTTTTGATGATTTTAAGAACTACGATCTCCAAATTTAAGAATAAAAATGCTAATTTGCTTGAAATTAAACTAAGAGGCTCGGGCCAAGGTTCATACCACCTATAGCCTATGTAGATACATAATTTTCGCAATTTACACGGTTGAGTCACGATGTAATTTTATGCTCAACCGGAAGATAATTCAATGAAATTCCAAATTTTATTCTTTCCGGTCTTTGGTTTGATCAAGGCTCGATTGGAAATTGGTTAACCCCTCAAAATGACATCGATTTAAGTATTATGCGTGCCAATGGTATTGTCGACGCCGACGACATATAATATAAAACATAACCACCTTGAGTTTTAAATCAATTGGTTACGAGCCCGAATTAAACACAAAACAAACTTTGATAGCTCACGTGTGAGAATTACGGATCCACTTAGGCCATAGAGTTGTAATCACCCGAAGGAATTCTTAAGCTAAAATACAAAGAGAGAGAGAGAGAGAGAGATGTTGCTCTCGGAACTTTGGCTTGAAAAATAGAAAGGAATCAGACAGATGTCTTGGGATAGGGATATATATACAAAAGGACATTGACTATATATGAATATAAAGACAACAAGGTGGGCCTAGGCTTAATGGCACTTGATCTTTTAGCTCTAGGCATAAGTTGCCGACACAAACCAATTTTAACCTTATTCAAAGTAACACCACATCCTCCAACTCCTTTGACAGCCATCAGAATTCCTTCACTAAGATCTTCAAATTGCTTTCAAAATGATTCTTTCATTTCCGTAGATACAAGAGTGGTCGAGCCAAATTTTGGGTGTCAACTGATACTACAATTTATTTTGAATTACCTGAGACCACTAAAAACATACCTCACGCATAATATCATCGAAACATTAACAATCAACATAATGATATGATAAAACCGAGGACTTAACCCACTAATATTACATAGTTGTGTGCTTATCAATCGTATTGATGATCAAAATGTCCCGGTGATGTCATGTGGTTTGTTACGTTTTTGATGCATTGACTGTTATCAATAATTTATCTGATGTTCAATGGAGCAGGTATTTATTGCGATGCTGGTGGATAATTTCTTGTACCCTATCTCCGCATTTCGTTCACATTTTTGTCAGTCCATCAATTGGTCTGGCATTCGATACCACTTGAAGGATGGGAAGATAAGTAAGGTATGCTTGTTAAGGCCTATGTTTCCCTCAGAACATAATAATTGTTATTTTATTTTTTATTTTTTTGTGAACAAGAAAAGGGTGGGAGGGGGCAACCAGCATAGCAACCCCCTTGAGCGCGACCATAGGGGCTCCCGACCTGCCAATGGAATGTCCGGTTTGAGCCATAGCTACTGTCCACGAGGACAGACTGTCACCACGGCACAATAACCCCTTTTTCTATGGTGCACCCCTTATTTTAACTAAACCCCTTATTCTATGGTACATAAGTCCTCTTTTTTTCTATGGTACGCCCCTTATTTACAAAATACATATGTAGTATACACTGCGTACTATGGCATTTTTTCCTACATGAAGGAGTGCGCCATTTTTAATGGGAGACAAATTTTAGAGTTTCTATCGATGAACTGAATTTTTTTCTTTTTGGTTCTTTTGACAATGTGAATCCGGCTAACACTTCGTACTTATTTCTGGTCCCGTCTTATAAGACTAGCAATCAGTCAATTATGGCTGGGTAAAGCCGACCTGATCCACCTCACCGGGTGGGTGGGACACCTTGTTCTGCTTGCGACCTTTGCCATTTTCTTAACAGAGCTTTACTTTTTATTACAGATTGACAGAAGCAAGGATAAAGGACCAAAATATACAGATTTGGGTGGAAAACGTTTATATGGGAAGAGAGGAGGTCAGCCCAACCCTTCCATCTTTGGCTTTTGGTCAAGAAGTCTGACACAGTGGCGCCAGCCCAGAAAATTTGATGTATAGAACTGGGCTTTTAACGAACAAGAACTTAACGATGAATTGCACTGGCTTTGGGAGCAACAGCTCTCCGGATTATTCATATCCTCGCACATAGTTTGGCGAATCCAATCCTTGATTTATTTATGTGCTATCATTCATTTCACTGTTCATTACCCATTCAATCAAATGATTATTCAGCTTCAATGTTCCCCTCAGTGATTATGCATTCAAAACTCCAGTGTAAAACAGAAAAAGTTGTGCAATAATACATGTCCTTTCTCCCCCTTCCAGCTCTCGAATCATTACACATATGACTCGGTGACTCGGTTTTATATTCTGTACAAGTGTATAGAAAAAGATTGCTTTATTCTTTTCCCATTTTGTCCACGAAAAGAATGGAGGCGATCACAGTTATTTGACATTGGATACTTGATCAAACGTTAGTGAGAGCTACTGTGATGCTCCACCATCACAGGCTGTCGGGCTTACGTTTATCCTCCACCGAAAGACACATTACCTTAGCATACGCTAATTCAAGAAGAATAGAATAAAGCTGAGCAAAACAGGGAATCAATCAAAGCACCACTTTCTCTTTTAACCTCATCCTTTTCCAACTTTTCATCCTTTTTCTTCCACCCTTTCCTTCCCTTTCCTTTCTGCCAAACACTTCTACAAAACCAAAGAAAGTGAAAACCTAGAACCAACAAAGAAAATGAGCTGTTGTGGTAGGCCTAGAACTGTGTCTCCAATCAGAGCCTCCTCGCCGGAAAAACCATACCAAGAAGATTCATTACCCAGAAATGTGATACACGAAACTCTTTTACGAATACCCGGATGCAAAGTTCATCTGATGGAAGAAGGAGAAGCTGTAGAACTCGCCAATGGCGACTTCTCCCTCCTCCGCTTATCCGAAGAAAACGTTGTACTTGCAACCACAGTGAAAGTTGGTGATGAACTCCAATGGCCTTTAACAAATGATGAGCCAGTAGTGAAAATTGATGCTTTGCACTACCTTTTCTCTTTGCCTATGAGAGACGGTGAAGAGCCATTGAGCTATGGGGTGAGTTTTTCGAGTGGTGGTGGAAGTTTGAGCTCATTGGATTCATTCTTGAAAGAGCACTCTTGCTTTTCTTGTTCACCGGACTCAAATCGGAATAAGGGTGTGAATTGGAAGGAGTACGCTCCTGCCGTTGGAAATTACAACAATTTCTTGGCTAAGGCAATTGCCGGAGGGACTGGTCAGATTGTCAAGGGGATCTTCACATGCAGTAATTCTTACACCAACCAGGTCTGTCTTAGTACTGCAAAACAAAAGTTTCGGATAAATTACATTTTGCACCCAAACACTGCCCTTCGAAGTCATAACCTTTGAATCTATTGGCAGAAGTCTTAGAATGTTTTTGCCCTTTGCAAAATGTCACATTTTTGTTGTAATTTTTATTATCCAATAGTTGCTAAAATTACGAAGTGCATAAGAGATAAACAGGTGCAAAAGGGAGGGGAAAGGATTCTAACTCAAGCTGCAGAGGAGAAATCCAGTATTTCAGCAGGAGAAACTAAGGCCAGCAAAGCTGGTGGCAGCACGAAGAAAAGCGGATTGAATAAAAGCCTAAAACGGTAGCTCATTGATCAAAATTTTCTTTTTCTTCTTCTTCTTCCAATTGATAGCCGTGATAAGGCAAGAGATGTTAGTGCATTAAGTCGAAACATCAATGTTGTTCAATATTTGAACGACTATTTTTTCTTGATTTTGTAGCGTGAGAAAGTTGTCGAAGATGACAGAGAAGATGAGCAAAGTAATGCTTGGTGGAGTTGGGCTTGTCGCCGGATCTGTTATGGCTCCGGTGGTCCGATCCCAACCTGGGAAGGCATTCCTAGCCATGGTCCCTGGAGAGGTCCTCTTAGCTTCACTGGATGGTGTCAGTAAGTAAAAAAACAAAACTTTATGCATTCCCTTCAAATTTTACTGCTTTTAATAAGTAAATTACTAAATCTACAGCCACAGAATAATAGAGTGCAGTCCCCTCCGGAACGAAAGAAATCAGAGGCCGCTGTCCAAAATGCCATTGAATTTTTCATTATAATCAATACTCACAACCAAGTGTTTACAATCCATCGATCTCTCATTTGAAAATGAAGCTTCTTCAAATTTTTCATATTTTTGTCTCTCTAGACTATGCCATTCGCAACAGGAGAAAGTTGTGCCGCATAAGGCCACCTAGTAGCAGATAGTTATTGTCAAGCGAGTATGACTAAGTTACATGTTGTAGGAATACTAGAAGTCCAGTAGGGTCGAGTGCCCCACTTGTCCGATAGTTATTGTCAAGCGAGTACGACTCAGTTACATGTTGTAGGAATACTAGAAGTCCAGTAGGGTCGAGTGCCCCGCTTGTCCGACATGATCTTGAATATGGTGATACCTCCACTGCATTTTAAGTCTCATTTCTGTGATTACTTCCTTTGTTGGATACCCTGAAGCAATCATGACTCAAAAATGGTATCCAAGGAAAGAAAAATGAGGTAATCATCCTTATCTATATAAACTGCAGATAGAGTCCTGGATGCAGCTGAAGCTGCTGAGAAACATGCCTTTTCTGCCACATCTGCTGCTGCAACCAGAATGGTCAGTCAAAGGTAGAGTCTCTGAACTACTTGAGCATTTTTATTACTCTACACTGTACTGGTTTACATCCACAAAATCAGGAATGAATCAAAACCCAATTTCCTAAGCTATTTCAAAAGCTATTATCAGTTGAAATTTTTAGCTCTTTGTCTGTAATGACCTTTTCAGCTGGCCTGCTAACCCTTAGCCTAACCACATGACTCAAAAGGTTAATCTCAAGTTATAGTAGCTTGTGGCGTTTCGTTATATATTTCTCAAAAATTTCTCATCTCACCGATGTGGAACTATGCTCAGGATGGGTTCTCACACTGTCGTCCTCCTTGACCTCAAAGACAGGTACACGATGTATCACAAAATTGTCCAGGCGCACGGATCACACCAGCTTTCACAACAATGTCAGATGAAGAATAAGAGTACACTTTTGATTGCTAGGGTAGCCACTAGCCACCATTATGTATGCTAGGGTTTGTAGCATCGAATTACCATAGTACAAATTAGTAGCCAACCCCCGCCAACTCAACATTGAGTTGTATCCGCTCAGGTTAGGCGAGGTGTCTAGTACTAATATCATACAACTTTCATGGTTTATTCTGTATTTCCGTCTTTGTTTTTAGTAGACATAGCAAGATCATACCACTATCATAAATTTTCTTCTTCTAAATTTCCCTTGGGATTTCATGGCAACAGGTTTGGGGAGAGTGCTGGGGAGGCAACAGAAGATGTGTTGGCAACAGCAGGGCACTGTGCTGGCACAGCTTGGAATGTGTTCAAGATTAGGAAAGCCATCAATCCATCATCCACTGTTACTTCAGGAGTTCTAAACACTGCAAGAAAAAGCAAGAACTATTCTTGAAGATGCCCATGGAATGTTAGTTTACAATATCAACAAACAGAATGATGTGAAAACAATGCCTGTCCTCTGTAAACCGTTTGTCCAATTATTGTGTTTTTATTTTTTGGTTCTAAGGCCAGTGGTGTCCGCGCTAGCTTATGCACATCTCAACTATTCCCTTTCCCACTTCGGTTAATGGGAGACCATCCACTCTGGGAGTAGGGGATGCACAAGAGATTTCTCTCTTGCGGCCTGACCCAAGAGGTTGCCAAGTTTTGAGTTTAGGATATCTGAATTTACAGTTCATCCCTGTTTTTATAATTATTGTGTTGAAACCTTGAAACGAGGCCAATGTTGTGTTTAATATATAGACACAAGCACTGGCAGAGGGAAGCCATACCCAGTGGGGGCACGTGCCCCCTCCGGATTTTGGATTTTGGACTTTTGTTTTTGCACTTAGGCTCATAAAATACCTAATTTTAATCTCATGAATAGCTTTTGTATCTCCACTTATTGTTTCAAACCTTAGGACAACTGTAATTTGTAATTTATTTATGCAACCTCTTAAGATTTGGCAATAGCTTCTGACAAAAACGAATAAGAAGAGAATTAGTGTAACTAATTGTTGTTTACCCCCCCCCCCCCCCCAAAAAAAAAAAAAAAAATTGTCCTTTTCGGGCGGTTTGTTACATAAACAAATCAATCTTGAACATTTTTTTTAAGCTCGATAAGTTTTTAAATCAAGCACGAACGAGTTATTCGGCTCATAATGTAAAAAAAATTCAAACTACTCAAGATCCGCTTGTTTTTGGCTTGATTGAAGCTCATTTGAAATTTGTTCATTTAATAAACAAGCTAAGCTTGTACATATTTTAGAAGCTCAATAGTCTTCTACCACATGCTCAACTCATTTAGCTCGTTTATCGCCCCTAATGTTTGTATGGCAATGGCCTCACTACGAGAATTAATAACTTTTTCATCTAAGTTTTTGCAACAGAAGTAATTCCCGATGCAAATGATCACTATTTTGCGACCGTAAACCAAGACTTTGCAAAAAAAAAAAAATCCTTTGCAAAAACATTATTTGTGACATGAAAACACTATTACTTGTGACGGTGTAAACTATCTCTATGATTATTCTACTATTTGCGACAGTAACTCTCCTATCGCAAACACAGTTCAATTATCCCCTCCATTTGCGTGAGGGTATTTACCGCCTCAAAAACTCATTTTACCGACTCAAATACCTCAACGATATTACCAGCGAATTATTATTATTTTTATTCTTTTTACGAACGTGTAAATTGCTACAACCAATTTAATGACTGACGCATAAAACTTTCAGCGACGGGATGTGACTTTTTGCGATGGAATTTTACTGACGCAAAATGCTCCGTTTTACTGTACTTGGGAATATAAATTTCCTTCTCAATCTAAGTGAGCATATGACTCGTAAGGAAATCATCCTCTATATTGTTCCGTAATCTAGTCTTTACTAATTTCATGGCTAAAAATGCTCGCTCTATTGAACCAATTCTATCAGGATTTTTTTTTTTTTTTTAAATTATGATCTCGACATCCCTAGTTGGTAAAGAGGGAAAAAGTAATCTAGTGGCGATATTGTCGCTAAAACTTTATGGGATCATTTCAAAAAATGGAAAAAAATATTATGCGTGGTAATATATTTACCAAAAAAAATATTCAAAAAACTTGGTTAGGGGCGGGTAATCGATTTAAAAAAAAATTATTGGACGAACGAATCTATATGGCTGTAAAACTTTTATAAAATTAGCACAGTACTATATCTATGCGAAAAATTTAAAACTTGAGTAGACGGTCGCCTGAACTAACCTGTCCGTGTTCGTGACCCAAACAGATTGGATTCAAAGATTAGCTTCCAAAACTAACCAACAATTCAGGGCTGCCTAGCGGATAGCCCAATCCGTTCAATCCGTCTAACCCACCCAAACCGAACCGTCCACGAACTCAGCCGAGGTATGTTACAGATGGATGCGGATTCTAATATTCTTATTTTGGCGGATGCGGTTTGGTTCGATTTCGAGCGGACCTAATTCTTCTTTGATCCGTCAAGGATTTATTACCAGCCGGTCACCTTTTTCTTTCACTAATTACCGTTTAGGTTAACCACTTTTCTTAAATACGTGTAACTCCAAGGCCCTTGCTAAGTTACGTTTCTACCCTTAGCTTTATAATGGGCTGCTGCCACGCTTTTGTTCGTCGTCTTCAAAAGAGAAATTGTAGAAGATGCAGACGTTGATTCTCGATTCAAATCGGTAAGCTCTCTCTCTCTCTCTCACAGACACACACACACACACACACACAGATGCAAATGTACATACATTTTTATAGATCGATTTAGGTCGTTTTTAATGTTCGATTGAAGCTACATTTTTCAATTGTATAGCCGCGCAAAGAGATTGGTTGCCAGATCGATTTAGGTCATTTTAATGTTCGATTGAAGCTACATTTTTTGCAATTTTACAGTCACGCACATAGATTGGTTGACAGATCGATTTAGGTCATTTTTAATGTTCGATTGAAGCTACATTTTTTAATTGTACACCCGCGCAAAGAGATTGGTTGACAGATTGATTTAGGTCGGTTTTAATGTGAGATTGAACTACATTTTTTAAATTGTACAGTCACTCACATAGATTGGTTGACAGATTGATTTAGGTCATTTTTTAATGTTAGATTGCAGTCAGTGTAGAGTAGATTGAAGCTACACACACAGACAGACACACAATTGTAGTTGGAGAAGTGTAGATTTTCTGCTAAATGTTGCACTTGGTTATTACAGTGTACACTCATGTGTACACTGATCCAAAAATTAGATTGGTTGACAGATTGATTTAGGTCATTTTTTAATGTTAGATTGTAGTCAGTTATAGTGTACCCTCATGTGTACACTGATCCAAAAACTAAAGTGTTTGCCTAAGTCTTCTTTTTTGTTGTTTGTTTTAAGTTTGATGGCTAATGCAGTGCTTCTGTTATTACAGTGTACACTCATGCGAATTCAATGGTTCTGTTATTACACTCATGTTGCACTTGGTTATTACAGTGTACATTCATGCGAATCCAAGGGGTGTTTGCTATTCGCTTGCGCCAAAGATGGTAATCAAGGTGACACATCCAACTACTTGTGTTTAAAACTGCATTTGAAAAGTACTGTGATTGAGTAGGTCTGAATTTTGACTAACTGTTATTGTTTTGCGTTTCAAATTCACTACCTGCAATTTTTGCGTTTTTACAGTTGCTTTTTTGATTTACTGTAGGTCTATATCCACTCTGTATTGGTGTTGTTGATTCTGAGAATTCTGAAAAGTAAGAGGAACATAAACGATTACCTGGAGAATTATTACTTCTCTGAAACTTATCGTGAGGCATACTCAAAATGTATCAACCCTGTACCTACGATTTGGAAGAGTGCTGATCTTGATGCTTCTGATGATATTCTTCTTCCACCGGTGTGCAAGAGATCTCCTTGACGACCACATACGAAAAGGATACCATCAACAGAAGTGAAGATTAGGAA
This sequence comes from Gaultheria prostrata, assembly GCA_036023075.1. NCBI lineage: Eukaryota > Viridiplantae > Streptophyta > Magnoliopsida > Ericales > Ericaceae > Gaultheria > Gaultheria prostrata. Next base: position 25,981 of record JAXBDA010002333.1, on the reverse strand, counting down.
GGTTACTTGCAGCAGGTGTGGAATGGTCGGTACGCATAATAGAACTACTTGTACAGAGCCGTTGGAGAGTTGATTTTACAGTTGGTTTGATTTTAAATTCGTTTGGTACTATTTTAAAACTTCCCGACTTCAGTTGTTGATGATTTCAGTTGTTTCTGGATATTGTTGAGGAGTTTATGATGGAGTTTTATTTCATAAAGTAGGCCATCTATTGTGATGAATTTCAGTTGTTTCTGTTAAATGTTGCACTCAGTTATTACAGTGTACACTCATTCCAGTGCATTGATATTACAGTATACACTCATGGAAAAAACAAGTACCTATTATAATTTGGCTATGCGTTGACACTGGTTTCTACATGCATACACTTAGTTTTGTTGGAGCAACGATGTGCCAATATTTTCGGTTGACTAATATTTACAGTGTACACTAATTTCAGTGCAATGATATTACATAGTACACTCATCATACACTTACTTTTTGCAATGTTTGGGTCCACTCATATTACAGTGTACACTTATTTCAGTGGAAAGACTTTACAGTGTAGACTCAACCAAAAACAAGTACGTATTATAATTTGCCTATGCGCCATATACTTAGTTTTGTACCCTACATGAATTTATTCGACAACTGAATTCACTTTGAGGTTTGATCACTTTGTGAAATGAGTATACACTTATGTTAGTGTACACTCATATTATGGTGTACATCATTTTACAGTGTATAGTTATTTTACAGTGTACACTCATATTACAGTGTACACTCATGTTAAATTGTACACTCATTCATATTTTAGTGCAATGGACTCTACAGTCATTTCAGTGTATGCTCATATTATAGTGCACACTCATTACACTGTACATTCAAATTAGAGTGTATACTCATTACAGTGTACATTCAAATTCAAAGTCTCAAACTGGATTCTTTTGATCATTTTACAGTGTACACTCAAATTCAAATGATCAAATTTCAATCTTCATAAACCCTAATTCAGTCTCCATCACATAGCATTCACTCAAATTCAGATTTCAAAATCAATTCAAAAAAGAGAACTGATTTATCCAAAATCCCAATGCGGATTCTTTGATCGTTTTACAGTGTACATCCAAATGTACATCAGTGTATGCTCATATTAGAGTGCACACTCATTACAATGTACATTCAAATTAGAGTGTACACTCATTATAGTGTATATTCAAATTCAAACTCCCAAACAATCTCCATTTTTTCATGCTCGTACTTTTAATCCCCTTGGTTCCAGAGTGTGATGTGCCTCCAACTCCTCCTTCTTTTCTACCTTTTTCTTGCTGACCTGCATAGGTTTAAAACAGTCATTCTTTAGTTGTTTAGATTTGACATTCAATTAGATGATTGTACACAAAATTCCAGTGCAATGACATTACAGTGACTAGTAGTTGTGTTTTATATTGAGAAACCGAACACAAGTCACAAATGGGGAAGGGTAAATGTGAGCCACAAAACAAAGGGAGGGATGAGTTTACCACTAGATATGAGATTGAGGTTTTTACTGTGTACACTCAAAATGGATATAAAATTATAGTGTACACTCAAAATGCCTCCAAAATTATAGTATACACTTAAAATGCAAAGTAATAGGACATAGAGGTTTTTACTTTTGAATGTTGCAAAATTACAGTGTACACTCAAAATGCGTACAAAACTACAGTGTACACTGAAAATGCAAAATAATAGGAGATGAAGGTTTTTACTTTTGAATGTAGCAAAATTACAGTGTACACTCAAAATGCATACAAAATTACAGTGTACACTCAAAATGCAAAGTAATAGGACATGGAGGTTTTTACTTTTCAACTTTGCAAAATTACAGTGTATACTCAAAAGGCATACAAAATTACAGTGTACACTCAAATCTTAGCCTGATGAATATGTTGTATCATCTAGGGTTTTATGACAAACTTGGTTTTTTGCGCATTATGTGTTGTTTTTTCTGGATTCACACTCGATTAACTAGGAATCAGCTGCTAGGGCTCGAATTCCCAATTGAATGATGGTGAATATGTTGTATAATCTAGAGTTTTATGATGAACTTACATTTTTTGCGCATTATGTCTTGTTTTTTCTGGATTCACACTCGATTAAGTAGGAATCATCAGCTGGTAGGGCTCGAAATGGACGACGAATGCTTCTGGATGAGATCGAAGGGCTCTTCTCGTTGTCGATGGTTATGTTTAGAGCTTTTTCTGGGACGGAAGGTGAGGACGCGAGGGGTAGTTTAGGCAGAAAAATGTTCGTGGAGTTGGATGAGTGTTTTAGGTCGTGGGTTGGAGTGCGCTGAGCATGGGCCTCCAAAATGGACCGACCTGTCATTTACCCTTATCAAATCCGCTCAATCTGCAATCAAACCGACCCATCCGTATATCACTCATGAACGGGTTACGGAGGCACAAAATAATAATCCGCCACGAACAGAATGGCCCAACATGGGCCTAATTGTTTCATCACTAGCCCAAAAATTGGCCTAGGGAGTTGCAATTAATTGAGTCGTATGCATATTTCGAAACCTAGCTAGCTCTGAAGCCTTCTGAACCGTTATTCTTTCTCTGAGTTCAGAGATTCTGACCCATTATTTGGTTGAAGCCATGGATGACGAGAGGCTGAGCATATACAGAGCATCGAGAACCATAAAGCGAAGGGAAAACTCACTGTATAACGCACTCCGATCGATTTACGAGGACTCGATATTCGTCGGAGAAATAGCGCAGGTATGGCCGGAGCTCCCGCTTCTGGCCAATCTCCGGTGCGGGCTATGGTACTCTTCCCAATTCGAATCGAATTGCTACTTCAAATCCACCGATGGCCATACCAACAACTGGTCCTTCAACACCTCTCGCCTCAACCTCCACGTCGCCGTCCTCGCCGGTACCCCCCCTGTGTGTGTGTGTAATTAAATATACTGTATGAATTATCATAAAAATGTGTGTTTTTCTCTGAATTAAGGTGCAAACAAACGGAGCTGTTTGTGAGCATAGTTGTTAAATTCCTATATCGTCTCTTTTGAAAAATGATAAGTATCCCAGAAAACTGATACACGATATGTATCCCGTTTTTTAGAACACTGGTTGTGAGCAGCTCGAGGTGGGCTGGGTTGGGCTCATTAGTAAATGTGTAGCTCAAGCTCGAGTTTTAGATTGTTTTATAAACAAGCGAGCTCGAGGTAGTTGAAATTTGGCTCAATTATAAAATCTCGATCCTTTGTGGAATTTATTGTGGCTCGTGTGGCAAACGTACTGATCTTGAACACCTAGATAATAAACGAGCCAAACTCGAGCTAGACATATGTGACAAGAGGATACCCTCAAAATTGAAAGGGAAATTTGATAGAATTGTCATAAGACCAACGATGCTTTTCGAGACAGAATGTTGGCCTATCAAGAAACAACAAGTGAGTAAGATGCGTATTGATAAGATGCGAATGCTGAGATGTGAGATGGATGTGTGTGAAATAATCTAGAGCACGATAATGTCCCGGGGGGGGGGGGGGGGGGGGGGGGGTGATTTAACCACTAATTAGCACTTGCAATCACCCAAATTTCATTTTAACAATCACGGATAGATATGCAATAATTAAGCAATTAAAGTAAAAAGACAAGACAAAGAGATTTACGTGGAAACTATTTAAGGTCTAAACACCCTAAGCATAAAACCACAGCCTAATCCTACTTATGTATTTCCATAAATCAAAATCATATGGTTTACTAGAATTAACAAGACTAGGAATTACCCAACAAGCCCCTTGTGACACCTAGCTCCAATTCTTGATATAGTACCCCGTACCCCTCTTTGATTACATGGACTCCACAAGCACACCCGTCTTGATCTCTGAATCAACTTGGCAGCGTATCCATCCGGCTCATGTAGGAACCGAGGAAATAATGCATGATGATAAATATATAATTTTTAATGAAGATTTTTTAAGAAAATAATTAATCTAGATGTAATCCATTGAGTATAAGAAGATCAATCTAGATTGACAGAGAATGATCAAACATAAGGTTTAAATCATTTTTTAAGCAAAAACACTCAAGAAAATAAGACTAGAATGATTTTCTCTCTATTTAGTGTGCAAAATTGGAAGTTGTACCCTAAAATGGAGAAAAAGATGTTTATATAGGTGTAAGGACGATGACCTAGGCCTAGCCAATGAGAGGGTTAGGATTTGGAGCGTTGTAGCGCATTAGGAAAGCTTGCCAAGGCTAAAACAAGAACAAGCGTCCTGGATGCGCCCAGAGCACGTGCCACAACAAGCTTTCTAAATGCGTTGTGACGCCACTAGAGCGCTTCCCTACTACATGCCTTATTAATAAACAGATATTTCTAGTAATTTCTAAAATTGATCAAAGGACTAAGCTTAATTAAAACATGCATTGTTTTATCATTAAGACTAAATGAAAATACTGAATGCATGATTTATACCTCTTATAGAGCAAAGTGAGCACCGGCATGAGCACCATCTTTTCCTCAACGCTTCAACCCAAGGTTTGGAGCATCTAGACACAACCCTAGACTTCTAACCCCCCAAACCCCGAAGGAAATATAGACTCCAATGGTTTGTCATAATCCAGAAATAGCCAATTACATTAACAATGTGTGTGGTAACTGGTAAGACCGGAAAAATAGGATTAGGAATGCAACCGTCCGTGAGATGGTGGGTGTGACACCTATATAGGAGAAGTTGAGAGAAAATAGACTAATGTGGTCTGAACATGCTACCATAGATGTGTAGATGCAGTAGTTAAGAGAGTTGATAGGATAGTATTTGGTAGTAACGCTACGGGGAGAGGATCCAAATTGACATTAGATGTTGTAGTGCGCAATGAAATGAGTATAAATATATAATAAGTCTAAGTTAACATGTAGCCCTTGACAAAGCTCAATGGAAAAAAAAAAAAAAAAAAGGAATCATGTAGCCGACCCCAAGTGATTGGTACATAAGGCACGGTTTGGTTCGGTTTATTGATTTCCATGGCTGAGATGGAGTGTCAAAAGTTGTGTTAAAGATTGTGTCTATGGAACCAGCCCCACATGTGTGTGTGTGTGTTGCTTAAACCAGAAATGTTGGGATCCCCATGTCTATGATCCAAGTTAGTGTTTCTGTCAATTTTAACTATGCACCTCTCGTTTCGAATCTGTGTATATCCTTTCTGTTTATATTATAATCGAGCAGTTTAGACATGAAGAACCTCAGTTTATTTTGTGTTGGTTGTGTGTTTAGAACAGATGTTGATCTGTCTTTTCGAATTCTTAGTGTCCTATATTTCTGTCATCTTCTTTTGTTTTAAAAGAATTTTGCATTTTTGCTTGTGTTAGCTGAGCTTTGATTGGGAATGATGCTTAAAGGTTCTCTTTCCGTTGTTGTTTGATGGGTAGGGCAGAGGGGAGGGTGTATAATCGTTGATTCAACTCGGAAAGGGAAGAGATTTCCGGACAGTATGTCCAAGACGATACCAATTTGGACCTGTGTGTTGAACCGTTCAATAAAAAATCACCGCATTAGAACGCATGAAGCTGGAATACAGGTGCATGGAGTAAGTCATGATGAATAGCATCTTTATTCTGATGAATGGTTTGTCGCTGGCTTGTTCTAAGTTGTTTTCTATCTTGTGTTTTTTAGTTTCTTATGGTCAATGCATATGTTGCATCTCTAGAGAAACGATGGGGATTAGCTTGTGCTGGTGGCATGGTTAATTGTTTTTGGTATTGATTATTATTTCTATATTATAGTCGGAGTCAACATTCATGTTGCAACTTCTTTTTTGTCACGAAATCTGCACAAGCCACGCACATCACACAATTACATTGTGCTAATTTGCTTTGTTGACAATGTGTCGCATTGAGCTGGTCCTGCTACCACATTTATATTTCTTCTGCTCATCCATTTCAGCATGAATCAAATGCTAACTGTCAGCATACTGAAGATACTGCACAAGTCCTACCTGACTGGGACTGTTCCCTGCATCTACCCCTTTGGGTTTCCGAAACAGAGAAAACTGCTATCGAGGATCGCTTGGATGTTTGGACCAAGCAATTGGAATCCAGCGGAGCTGATATTCTCTCTCTTGCATCGTCCTTGAAGAAGCCATTACGTCCTCTATGGATTTCACAAAAAACAGTCATCTGGTTAAACGAAGTGCCTGAATGTAGTTCTTGGGATTTCACACCTATAATTCTTGTTTCAGCATCCTCCTCTAGTGGCAATTTTCAGCACAGGACCACCTCAGAGTTTAGCTGGAATTATATACCTGGAGCTGGAGATGATGAAGAAAGTTGGGCTAGGGGTTTATCACCAAGCCTTTTCTGGAATCATGTTTATGATCTTATAAACTCAGGGCCAGAGTCATGCAACCAGAAAGTGGCGGATATTGTTGAGAAGGACAGAGTATACCGTGCACAAAGGGGGCAGAATGCTCCTCAGATATCCATCAAGCTCTCTCAGTTGTCAGGGAGATTTAGTCCGTTTTATGCAGAAGAGCTGAAAATGGAATGTGGGATTCCGTGCATTGCAAATGAGGCAAAGTTTTCTGGTGATAATGGCCAGATCTTCTGGCTAGGTTCAACTAATCTTGCAGTGAGTTCAACTCAACTTGGTATGCCAAATGGTCTTGTTTTTTGACTGAATACTTCAATTTAGTTTTTGTTTGGACTATCTAATTTTTCTGTTGTTTCCTTATCTTTTTTGCTTCACATTCGACCATGAAAGTCTGGTTAAGGTTGCTATTCGTTTTCTTTTTGCAATCTTGCTAAATTAGGTCTCAGAAATGTCTTAAAGGAACCTGAATGTTGTTGCTACATATGCCCATGCCCATTACTCGCTGATGGAAAGAAGTACAATGGTTTGGAAACAAAAATGAGCTAGTGGCTACATATACCTAGATTTGGCTGGAGGGAAACTGTAGGTTTTTTCATTTACTTCGCTGAATTCTCATTATCTATTAGACTAGACGAGACAGGATTAGAAATGAAACGGTTCATGAGATGGTAGGTGTAGCACATATAGAGGAGAAGTTGAGGGAAAATAGGCTAAGGTGGTTTGGGCATGTCTACTGTAGATCAGTAGATGCAGTAGTTAAGAGAGCGGATACGATAGCTTTGGATAGTAACGCTATGGGGAGGGGAAGACCTAAATTGACATTAGATGCGGTTGTGCGCAAGGATGTGAGTATAATGGGTTTGAGTGAACAAATAGCCCTTGATAGAGCTCAATGGAGAAAAAGGATTCATGTAGCCGACCCCAAGTAATTGGGACATAAGGCTCGGTTTGGTTTGGTTTGGTTTGATTAATTCTTATTATCTGTTGAATACCCAAATGAGGGAGGTCTTTCAAGTTATATACATACCAGACTGCGGTTTTGAGAGGGAGGTCTTGTTGGTCGATTGATGGATACAAAGATCATATTTAAGGGTTGGCCATGGTAACCGGCTAAGCGCCAGAGATCATGTGCTGTTAGATACGTGCATAGAAAAAATGATTTTTCGTTTAGGGCCATAATGGTTTGTGGTGAGTCATGAGTGCAGCAGTCTGGTTGAAAGTTATGAACACGAGGAATCTTGATTGCATGAGAAGTAAGAAGTCCTTTGATGTCTATAGCTTTGTAGTGATTAGAACGAACCATAACCGACCATGCCCATTTTATGTTTATAATCCCCACAAAAGTAATTAGGATATTATAATTTCACTCTTCAGGACTTCCCTTCCCATTTTACTTCATTGCAAAGTAACTGAATAGTTAGCTTTGTGGCCACTTGTCACAGCACTGCTTCATCGGCCATCGCTCCCTACCAGGCTACATGCTCTGGCTGCTTTTCTACGTTGCATTCTGCATCAAAGTCAGTGATTTGAAATCTGATGCCCTAATTTCACTTCTGTCTTATGGAAAACAGATATTTATATGGATTTCTTAGTTGATGCATGTGGTTGATGGTTCACAACTGTTGATTGTCTTGTGGCCCTTTGCCGATATCTTGATGCTTCCTTTGCCGATATCTTGATGCTTCCTTTTTCCAATTCGAAATGATCTCTAGGCTATCCCTTTTTCCCCTTGTTCATTTAGGAAACAATTCATTTTCTACTCTATTCCACTAGGCTCACTGTGTTTTACTTTCTCTGATGCAGCTGCAAATGTACCTGATGTTGACTGCATATTGAACTGTGGTACTGAGTCGCTCTCCGTCTCTATTGACAATCCTGAGACATATTTACACTTGCCAATTATGGTACGTTGTGTGCCATGACGAAACTATTGAAGGACTTTGGGGCTCTCATTGCTCGAAATGTTGAAACTCTTTATCTGCCTTCTTGTGGTAATGGTGTTTATCATTTAATCGGTTTTTGTCTTTAATTGTTGCCAGAACTCCAAATTGGACCGGTTTTCTTTGTTAAGAAATATCCCTTCTGCTCTGAATTTCGCAAAGACAAACCTGAGAAGGGGGAAGAGACTTCTACTTTGCTGTAATAGTGGTAAGCGTAACCTTTTTCTATACAGTCTTGCCTCTGTGGAGTAATGTTTCTGTTAATGTTTGGTTATGAAGGAATTAGGATGTCTTTGAATTTCATTGTGCTTTAGCAGCAGTTATTCCCAGAACCGGGGTTAAATGGAGTGATTTCTTTGTGTTTTATCTATTTGCAGGTGAAGATATTAGTATATGTGTTTCTTTGGCAATCCTGACATCATTGTTTACAGATGAAGGTACTCCCTTCTATCAGCTCTCCATCTACGAAATGATTTTAAGTTCAACCCTGAACTTCCAGTGACTTATTGCGAGAACACTCCATGTAGGCTTAGTCTCAATTTTTCATTAGTCTAGAATAAGAGAAAAGCATATTTAACGACTAATTTCAATGGTAATACCGTGACTAGCAAGAGGAAGTTTGTCGTGCTCATTAGTTTCTTCACCTTGTTAAATAATGCCATCGATGTCTTCTGTAAATATCTGTTTCATGAGTCTCAAGTACAAAAAGGACTTAGATCCATGTTGATGTTCTAAGGTTTTCTGTCTCGGACATTTTTGACAGGATTGTTTGATGACGGGAAATCTTTTGATCATACATGTATGACAAAGTTGGAGATGAGAAAACGATTGGTGTTTATATGTAAATTTGCAATAAATGCACGGCCATCCAGAGGAAATCTAAGGCAAGTCTTCAATTTTATCAGCGGTGGTAGTGTCGGTTCTTTTCCATGACACTACTGGAGATGTGCTCCCACAGTGTTGCATAACCAGGGACAAAAGCGAGGGAAAACGGTGGTTTCTGCTGAAAACGATGGAGGACTAGGAAAGTTGGTGTTGCAGCTCCAAACACCAAAATTTCGAGAAGAAAAGAATCGATGACATCCATTTGTTGAATTTGTATTAGCCGGCCGAAAGCGTATACTTTCTCATTTATAAAGTTTTCACTCTCAAAACGAATCCTTCTTGCCATATGTGTTTTCATAGAAGACATAAGAATGTCAACTATCCCTTTGCAAAACAACTAAAATGTGGCAAATAGTGTGCTGCCTCATCCAAAACGGCAGGTTGCAGGTTCCTGTTTCTCCAGGCTAGGAGTCGCATTTTCATAAGCTAAGAGTCTTGCCGAAGGAGAGTTGTCTGGGATTGGATGTGCTCACAGCCAAAGCTTAGCCGGAAAGCGACTCGTGCTTACAGTGCCAAACTACCTTACGCTTTGGGCGAGCTAGGAAGTAGGAACCAAGAGTGCAGCGAGCTATAAGAGCTGCACTAACAGACTAGAGGATATTATATGGATTCTCTAGTCGATTCTGCCAAAAACCTTGATATGTGCCTCTTCTCCCTCGACGCGTACCATGATTATTGGGATTGTATGAACTTGAAAGGAAACAATCGAAATGAATCATGCTGGTCAAAGTGGGATTGATGTTACTCGAGAGAAACTCGTGTTCGGTTCGTCAAATTCTCTTTTAAAGGCAAACTGTTTATAATCAAATCAAGTCATTACGCATTTTTACAACCTGATCAATTTTTCTAAAGTGGATGCTAAATATGTTATCGGTTTCTGATGAAATACCGACGGACGAATTCATGACAACGAATTGATACATAAATAATTACCTGATTATTTCTACCACCAAACCGAGCCTTATGTCTCAAATCAATTGGGGTCGGCAATTACCTGATTATTTCTACACTACAATATTGCCTGCCTGAGAACGTGCTCTTGCAACTAGGACAAAGTGACAAAAATTTCCAACTATGAATTTGTCTCTTTGGGCGGATCCAATTTAAAGTGCTTTTCTATAGAGAGAGATTAATGAATTTGTCTCCTAGGGTCGCTGTTAAGTATAATCTCATGTAGTGTATGCACATCCAAAGGAAATGTGTTTTAGTGTCATTGTCATAATATTAATTTAGAAGGAAAGTTTCTGATGGTTGAGATTCATAGATTCACGTAAGTTAATGGCTTGTTAAAGTAATCAGATAATCAATCGCTTGTAGTCTAGCGGTTATCTCCTAATTCTCCCACAAGGGAGAACAGGGTTCGAGCCTCGGATGTGTTGTGGAGTACTATTTGCTGGATTTTCTTTATGATTTTTGATTGAATTGGTATTTAAAGTAATGGTTAGTGGGGTAGGAGTTTATCAGCTGATTGTCATTTGCTTATGGCATTTGTAGACGGATTGGGGGATGGTGATGTCCCTTAAGGGACAACATGCATGCTGACCCCATCCGAGCTGTCCATGCTCGGTGATCAACGGCCCAAATCTGTTTGGATCTAAACAGATCTGCACCGTCCATTACCGAATTGATCTGAGCCGTTGATCGCCGAACACTGACGGCTCGAATGGGGTCAGCATGCATGCTGTCCCTTGAGGGGCAGCACGCCCCCGGGTCCATTTGTAGATCATGGCATTTTACGTCATGTTTAGAAGACCGTGCGGAAGAGCAATATCAAGCGGACTCGGGGGGCGTGCTGTCCCTCAAGGGATAGCATGCATGCTGACCCATCCAATCCAATATCAAGCCGGCAAAGACGGCATCCCGTTCAGAGAATCGGTCGAACTTTAGATGCCCTATAGTAGTTGCTCTGTTCCTTTTGAAAATTTAGTTTGAAATTTTAAAATGTAATCTATTTCGTCAAATTGGTGAAATCAAACTATGCTTCCCCTATTATTTAACAAAATCCTTTTGGAAAATGGTTTAAATAACGTGTCCGAAATTCGGGACGTTAAAATATTGTTCAAAGTGGTATGTAGGCTTCTAAAGTTAATTTATTTTTATTTTTTTTCTTCTGAAGCTAATGTAATTTTACCCAATCAAAATGGAAATGTTATACTCTATCATTCCAAGAGATTGTCACGAAGTTTCAAAGTGGTATGTAGGCTTCTAAAGTTAATAATGTTTAAAAACAGAAAAGTAAGAACTTATGGGACATATTTCAGTCGGGTTGAATGTATTTGACCACTTTTCAGATTATGTGGATCAATCAATAATCATGATGAAATGTGCAGATAATTGAGATTAGTTTAATTCTAATTGAGATTAGTTAACTAAATGACTCCACTAACTATATACTGCCAATCTACTAAGTGTTGATCAGAGAGCCAGACAAATAGAGATAGTTATACATGGTTGGCGTGTTGTGCACCCTTCGGCCGTTCGATTGTGTTTTGGACGATCCGGATGTGTTTTGATTTTTTATCGATAAACATAAATATAAATTAAATTAAAATTGCAGAATGCATTTGGGCCATCCAAAACATGATCGGACGACTGAGGGGTACACAACATGCATAGCATCCAGGTACACAACACTCGTCCCTGGTCCGATCATAACACAACAAATCTGCACACACATAAAGGAGTGTAGGAATATTTATGAAAACACCTCCGAAGGATCTAGCTAGGACTTATTTCTTTTTGAGAAAAAATTAGAAATTGGTTTTTTTGTGTTGGTATAAAATTTTAGTTTTGCAAATAATCTTAAAAAGCATCTTGAAAATAGGGGTGGGGTAGTCATTTTAGGTCAGCAATGACAAAAATGTATCATCCGTCCTATAATGTTGGTCTTCTATTTCCAAAATTTATCCTTCATAAATAATTTAAAATAACCTCATAGGTGGGTTCAAGGGTAAGTAGTGAAAAATAATGGTAATTTTCTTAAAAATATTGGAATCCCCAAACATGATTAACATTGTGGGACGAAGGGAGTATATACAAAACACTCCAAATTATTTAACTTTATTGAGTTAAACTATCGATTTACAACATATCATTTACTTTGGCTTCGGACGAACGAATGGTCCAACAGACAATTTAAAAAAAATAAGGTAATGGATAAAAATATAAAATTTTCTATATTGTTTGAGCCTGAAAGATTAGGTTGAATCATCTCAAAACACAGTAGAACCACCAATGCGTCTATGGGTACACCACACTTCGGTATCCCAAGAGACATCAGCGTATCTCAACCGTCCAAAAATATTTTGAAAGGTTGAGATGCGCTGGTGTACATTTCGAGTACCCAAATGTGGTGTACACATATCATTTTCAATAGAACCACCCCAACGTGCAAAACAATTTTGGGAATATCAAATAAGTAAGGGTGATTTCTATTTTTTTTTTTTTATCAGAATCCGAAAATTCATAGAAAAGCCTAATGGCACTTACAACAACTCCGTCCAAAATACACCGATAAAGATCTAGTAAGGAAACAACCCAGAAAAATAGGACAAACAACAATAAAGCACAAAGTAAGAGAGCTCTCTCAATCATCTAGACATGAGCATCCAGCTCGCTAACACAAACTGCAAGACGCAAACAGATCGGATGTGCCGGCAGACCAAATCAAAGTCGGGTTTAGTGTGAGTCATCGAAGAAGGAGAGTGAAACTCCTTACGGGTCGTCTAAATCTGAATCGGATTCCAGCTAATCAAACGCCGATGGAGCCGGACGACTACGCGACCACGGCGAGCACAAAAACTTCTCGGTTGACCAGAAACGTAGCCGGAAAAAAACAAACTTTATTTACCCACCACCAACACCCCACCATATCTGGGTATACCAGATCGGTAACAAACCGGACTGGAGAAACCAACCGGTAGAAGACGTCGGAAAGACGCCGTAAAAAATAGTAAAGAAACCTTTCTCGACCTCCTCCATTATTGGCCCACCTTCCCCAGCCACCAACCGTCGAGCCAACCCTTCCTGCCTTCACCACGCCGGCCAGAAACCTTTAAAACCCAGATCTGCACCCGGATTGTCAAGGTCCGAGGAAAACGCGACAAAACAACATGGGTGGGGAGAGAAGGACACACTGGTGAAAGGGATAAGGGGAGGAGAGAGGAGAAGAGGAAAAGGGGGAGAGGCGGAAAAAGGCGTCAGGCGCCCCCCTAACCCTAGCCGCCGCTTAAGAGAAAAAGAAGGAGAGGTTCTTTTTAGAGAGAGAAAACGAAAGAGAAGGAGGGGGAGAAGGGTGATTTCTATTGGCAACCCATTTTTTTTTGCTAAATATCTCCCACAAACTTTTGATCATTTAAAGACAAAAAGATCCTCAAGCATAAAGACTATATTACCCCCTTTTTCTTCCTCCTTCCTCCTAACCGCCACCACCACTCACCTCCATAACCACCACCACTGAAATCTCACCATCGCTGCATCATCACCCATAACAACCACCACCACCACCACCACTCACCTCTATAACCACCACCACTGAAATCTCACCGCCGCCGCATCACACCCATAACAACCACCACCACCACTCACCTCCATAACCGCCACCACCACTCATCTCCATAACCACAACCACCACCACATCTCCTCTTTTTCTGTTCGTAACCCATAAAGATCTCAGATCTGCATGGAGAAGGCACCGATTAGACTGGAATCGGCAATCAAACAATCCAGTCGACGATGAGAGAGAGAGAGAGAGAGAGAGAGAGAGAGAGAGACTTACTACTGGTAGCCACCACCACTCACCTCCACTCCCTCGCGTTCCTCCCACACGTCGCCCAGCGCCGCTCAAATTCAGATTTTAGAAGCCGGATAGGTACAGGTAATTCAAACGTTAGAATCTGAATGGATAATGGTAATTCGGATTATAGAATCTAAATAGGTATTAATTTAGTATCCAAAAACCAATCAGATTTTAAAATCGGAACTGCCATTATGCATACAGATTCTAAAGTTTGAATTACTTGTACCTATTCGGATTCTAAAATCCGAATTTGAGCGGCGCTGAGCGACGTGTGGGAGGAACGCGAGGGAGTAGAGGTGAGTGCTGGTGGCTACCAGTAGTACCGTTGATGATCGATTCAAGAGGTGCTTGAAAATCAAACTCCAAGAACAATAACAATAGCTTCCAGTGCTAACTCCAAGAACAATAGCTTCCGGCCAGTGCTAACTCCAAGAACAATTGCTTCAACTGTAGGGTTTTCTACGACTCTGTATATACACGTACTTATAATATATGGGTTTGATTGTGAACAGGTTTCAAGTTTCTACGATTGGTGTTGAGGTGGTGGTGGTGCGAAGTGGTGGAGAGGAGGGAGAGAAGAAATTTTTAGTGGCGGTGCTGGTTATGGAGTTTAGTGGTGGTGCGGTGGAGGGTCAAAATGGAAAACTTAGGGAAATTTTTGGGTTGAATTTAATAAAATGTGGGTTTCTTTTAGAATTTGAAATGGTAAAAAAAAAAAGGGTGCAAAATAACAAAAAATGGATTGCCAATAGAAATCACTATAAGTAAGACGCACATTGTACTAGCTCTTTGCCTACTTTTTTGATCAACTTGCCCCTCATATTCTTTTCTTTTTTTTTTTATCAACTTGCCCCTCATATTCTGCTACCCTTGCACAAAAAGCCAATATAAACTAATTGGATTTCACCATACACCACTTACCCACCCTAAGATAGTAGGTTCTGCTGACTATAAAATCCAAGCAACTCAACCTAAGATAGTAGGTTTTGCTGACTAGAAAATCCAACCAACGTACTTTAGTTGTATTCTTGAGGAAACAACTTCATGTCATGGGGACTTATGATTAACATGCAAATGATGATTTTGATCATGGTGGTTGGCCTTTGATGTTCATTGCTCTTTTAACATGGAAAACTATTCGATGCCCGCGGGTGCCCCTGGGCATTAACATGTAATGCTAACTCCTTTTGGAACGTACTACACATTTATACGGTGTCCATCATAAAATGACTACAGAGGGAGAGAGATCGAGTTGAGTCAACATGTAACAATTAGTAGAGCACTGAATAATCATTAGCATGCGTGACCTTCTTTTATTATCATCACAGCAGTAATTGATGTATGACACTAGTTAATTAGGAGTATTATAGTTATGAGAGGACTTCAGCTCCTTTCCAAAATTGCTTTTTTGCATGGTACTGCTACTTTTGACAAAGAAAGCCCAACAGTTGTCCAAAGATTATAAATTTTCAGTATTTTGTGTACTTTTTCATGGTTTGATCCAATCTTTTTCCATTTTTGTTTACCTAATAAATAGAGTTGTCAAGTCAGCAACTAGTACAGTATCAATTTGTCACCTATGAAAAATTATTGAATACCGTATGGGTACCACTTGACCGAGCTTACGTGGTACCGAACGCTGCATCTAGACCGTCTAAAAATATGTTGGACGATCCAGATCGAAACACACACACTCTCTCTCTTCGATCTTCTCTCTCTCTCTCTCTCCAAATCCGGACAATCCAAAACCGAAATGAACGACCAGCTATGCGCGCACAAGTACCAAGTAGTACCCACCCGTCACTCAAAACTCGTTCGTCACCTGGGTCCATGACTCCACATACCAGTCTCCTCTTTCAGTTAGTTTCTAGTTCTTGTTTTCATTTTTGGTTTCTAGATGGTGGATCAATATTTTAAAGTGCTTTTCCGGAAAGAGAATTTGATAGGAACCCAATGGGAGCTAAAGCTTAGTGCATGTACCCCATGACACTTTAAGAATTTCAATAATTGAAAACAAAGGTGGCTATAGGAATTTCGACAAAAGCAACTTCAAATACTCGGCAGAATTTTTTTAATAAATTACTGATTAAAAATTATTGTATTTAAATTTAAGGTAGCTTTAGGAATTTCGACAAAGGTGAACTTATTGTATTTAAATTATTATTAATGGATAATTACTTTTCTTTCCTTCTATGATTTCCTGTCCTTACGGTCTTCTTTAGACCTTTTCGACCCTGGTGCGGTATATATGTGTGTGTGAAAAGAGGCACTAAGACAGTGGGTTACCTTGGTCGGGCTATTTTATTTTTTTTATTTTTGGGAAAGTGACGGCCACCAACGAAAAAAATTGTAGTATCTGTTGGCCTTTGTTGCAACTATAATGACACAGATCGGGTCTTCGGGATGGGGGCGTGTGAGAGAGAAATAAAATTGGGGTAAGATTATTATTAGTATTAATTTCATGATTCCCATAGGGATGACAACGGGGCGGGGTGGGGTGAGTTTTGACATACCCCAATCCCGGCCCGAAAAATTATGACTCTGGCCTGACCCCAAGCGGTGAGTTTTTGGGTTCCGTTCCCGTACCCTGGTCGAAGATTAGGTTTACCTGCCTCACTGCACCCCGTAAAAAATGAGAAAACTTTATTTAGATCAAAAGAAAATAAAGGAAAATGGTTATATATAAGGTGGTATTTTAGTATAATGCTGAAAATATTTTTTTTAGTTTTTGGTAAAAATATTAGGGTATAAACATAATTTTTTTAGCTTACTGATCAAAATAGTAAAGTACAACTATAATGTTAATCAAAAAAAGTACAACTATAATATTATATACGGAAATATTTCGGGGCGGGTAATGGGGTGGGGTACCATCTACCCGTCCTGACCCCGAATGATTTTTTTAAATTTTCCCCCTAACCCACCCCGGAACCCGAAAATTTGACGAACCCCACTCTGATCGGGGTAGGTTCGGATGAATTACCGTCCCTAGATTCTCGTGAAGAGGGAGAAGACATCGGGATCCCAACTTTGTAGAATGACTTACCAAAGTTATTACGAAAAGCCATTTTCCTTTCATTGGTTAGAACTTAGAAGTACTTTAAATGAAATTTTGTTTCTTATACATTGGGCAACCAAACACCAATATATGGAAAAAAAAAAAAAAATCTAATTAACGCTGAAATAACCGGAGCCTATAATTTTTTTCCTATACTTTGTAGGCTTATCTACTATTTTAGGCCCTATAAAATACACCAAGTTTCAATTTCGTCCTTATAAAATATTTTGAGTCATTTTCGTCCTTATAGTTTCAGATGAATTTCAATTTTGCCCTTCCGTCAAATTAATTACAGAAAATGCTTATGTGGCAAATGGAAAATACTTAAAATACCAAAAATATGCTTAAAATACTGGAAAAAATGATTAATCTCTAAAAAAATGATGAAAAATTATGAAAATTTTAAAATACCGGAATATTTTTTTTTAGCACTTTTAGGAGTTTTAGGATTAATAGCTAAAAATGAAAAACTTATAAATCAATACAAAAATACTAGCATCCACGTGTCTTTCTCGTCAAATTGTAAACCGCCCAGAGAATCGACGTTGGTAAATACATTAGTAGAATGAAAAATACTCCGTATAACTTGACATGTCAATTCTCACTCCTTCGTCTTTGGTAACATACTAGTCATTGTGTTGACATTAAACATTGTGGCTTTACTTTTGATAAGAACCTAATAATATCATGTTTGCAGATTGTTGAAAACAAACATAGATTTTCAAAACAATTATCTCAACAACGCAAGTGGCAAATATTTAAATGCAAAAAAAAAAAAAAAAACCGAGTACGTCCTGATATTCCCAAGTACCAACATATCATTATCAAATCTAGTTTGATCAACTTGGTAATTTGAAACCGAGTATCAAGTTGATAACTTGAAACCTACTTCCATTTCACGTTCATGTTGTGAGTTTATTGTCATCTTATATGGATTTTTTTTAAAACTTCGATCCATATTTTTATACTTTGTTGATTCCTCGTCGATACGAATGATTAATCTCCAAAAAAAATCATTAGACAAATTTCATAAACCTTTTGTCTAATGATTTTTTTCCGGTATTTTAAAATTTTCATAACTTTTCGTCATTTTTTTTAGAGATTAATCATTTTTTCAGTATTTTAAGCAATTTTTTTTTTGGTATTTTAAGCATTTTCCGTTTGATGGAAGGGAAAAATTGAAATTCGTCTGAAACTATAAGGACGAAATTGACACAAAATATTTTGTAAGGGCAAAATTGAAACTTGGTGTATTTTGTAGGGACTAAAATAGTAGATAAGCCTACTTTATACAACCAAACATAATTGATGGTAAAACCTACAACACTATTTAATTAAAGGGCCCACCATCAATTATGATAGAACATGTAATTATGCAAACTTGGATGTGTGCTTAACATTTTTGTTACTGTTATGAATCAAAAATTCTAAATATGAGTAAAATAACTTAAAAATGAATTTGTGAATAAAATAGATAAACAAAGCAAATAAACAAAAACAAAAAAATGTGATTTTCATTTATCTTCTTTATATAAAAAGCTTAACTCCCTACCCCCAAAAATCTTTCACTTAAAATTTCCACCCCTCCTTACGGAGAGAGTTATTCAGTGCCCAGGAACATGTGGTGTCTTGACACATTTTTTAAACAACACTTGTGTGGGCTACACATATTTTACAGTGGGAACATGAGCCGGGACACCACCAGTCCTTGCTCCTGGCATTCAAACGATCTCTCTCCCTGTCAGTTCCCCCTCCCTCAAGTTCTCTCTCTCTCACTTTTGTTTTTGGGAGAAAAAAGAAAAAAAATCAAAACTTCAAGAATTTAGGATTGGGATTTGGAGGCTGTACGTTGAGCCTGGCTCCATTTCTAGATAGATAGATAGATACTTATCTGGGTCTTTAATTGCTTGAGCAAACCAAGGCTTTCACTACAAGCTGGTCCATCTCTCTCTCTCTCTCTCTCTCTCTCTCAAACTGGTCATTAGTTTCTCATCATTCACGTTGAAAAAAGTAACGTGGAAAAATGAAATCAGTGGAGAACATGGGTGGGAATAAGGAGAGGAGTTGTGTAGGTATGATATTTGGTTGCGCTGATTCTGTCGACATTCTGCTTATGTTATTTGGTACTTTGGGAGCTATTGGAGATGGAATGTCCACAAACTGCTTACTCTTGTACGTTAGCCGCCTTTTCAATGTCTTGGGCTATGGAAATACCTCCAACAATCATGGAGATTTCATGGATGAGGTCAACAAGGTAAGCACATATATCCCCCATAGTCACAACTCTCCAGTTCAAAATCTCTCAGGACTCGGAGCTCCGGCTTTAATTGGGGTTCTCCCAAGTGGACAGATTGAGTCCATGATTAGTCAAGCTGGACAGGCCTGGACATCTGCGTTATAAAAATAATCTCAACACACTGTTTTTGAGTTTTCTTATTTTACTTACCTCTCCCTCACACACACTGTTTTTGAGTTTTCTTCCTTTTTGCTTCAGTGCAGTTTGTACTTTGTATGCTTGGGATTAGGAGTCCTGGTGGTGGCATTCATGGGTAAGTACATTCCCTTTTGGCCTTTTCTTTTTTGGTGTGTGTGTTTGTTGCTGTTGCGGACTTTTCCAGATGTTGCCTAGGATGGCATCAGGACCATGCTATTGACCGTCATTTAATTTTTTTTTTTCGACCAAGGACAATGGTCAAGAGCTTATGCTCACCTCAGACTATTCACAGATTTTTTTTTCTTTTTTTTTTGCGACCTGAACTGAAAAATCAAACCTGCAAACAACCAACTGACCGGACTAACCCTTGGACTTATTGAGTGGCATGTGGGACACAAAAATTGGTACTCTTAAGTAACAAGACGAGCGCTCATTCTCTTGAAACTCTAAAAAAACTTACTTTGAATAAGTGTCAAAGCTCGTAAACGCAGAACTATAGTGATGGCTTTTGATAAGCAAAACAGATTTGTATCCAAACCAAGAAACAAATTTATGAGGAAATTAACAAATCCAAAATCGTGCAGAAGGTTACTGTTGGAGTAAAACCAGCGAGCGGCAAGTGTTGAAGATGAGGTACAAGTACTTGGAAGCAGTTCTAAGGCAAGAAGTAGGGTATTTTGATTCACAAGAAGCAACTACTTCGGAGATTATAGAAAGCATATCGAAAGATACTTCTCTCATACAAGAAGTTCTTAGTGAGAAGGTATGTCTCAATAAGGTTTATGTATGATTTGAAATTTATTCACAACTAGCAATTTAATCCCTTGTTTGTTGAAGACTCGGTTTGGAGGGAGCTTTCAGTTGTTTTTCACTTGTGACCGAGGCCCTTGTTCACACACGCTAAGTTAGTGCCATGGCTTATTTCTGTCACACGTTATATAAATTCTCAATTCACACCCCACGATGACAAATCCCGCAAAAAGGCTGCCCGATGATAGCCAAAAAGAGGCTACACGTGATAGACCACAAATGCGGCTACACGTGAGGGGATGTTAAGGAATATAGTCGGATGATCGCTTAATATAATGTTGGGTCTCTCAGCTCATTGCCAATTGGTTTTGAGTTTGATATAAAGTTTCCACATGGTATCAGAGCAGGGCCCATTCTACCCACTTTATAAAATTCACAATCCACACCCCATGATGACAGACCAGCAAAAAGGCTGCACAATGAAAGATTCAAAAGAGGCTACACGTGACAGACCTCAAATGCGGCTGTATGTGAGGATGGATGTTAAGAAATACAATCCCACATTACCTTGGTATGAAATGGGTAATCACTTAACAACATTTGAACCTCTTCAATCATTGCCAATTGGCTTTGAGTTGAATAGAAAGTTTCCACAGTTTAATGCTATAATCTAACATCAAAGAACATACATAGATGGACTATATGTGTGTTACTATACGCCGTATAGGGCTGAGGTAAATGAAAGAAAGAGTGAACAATAATTGATGTCAATGAACATAAGATCAACAAAATTGTCCTACGATGTTTTGCAATACGGTCATCGATTCATGGACACTAATTACCAAAGGAAACAGAGAAAGCACATTATTCTCTCAAATATTCTCATCAACTATTGAATCAAAGCTTGTCTGAGCATATTTCAGAGTGTCCTATATAGGAAGGGCACTATGGGAAGTGGAAAAATATTCTTGCTGCCACCATCTTATCAACTTTTCTTCCTTATAGGTGCCAAAATTTTTGATGCACACATCACAATTCATCTCAGGACTTGCATTCTCCATGTACTTTTCATGGAGGCTATCTTTAGTAGCAGTCCCGACTCTCCTCCTTTTAGCTATTCCTGGGATCATTTACGGAAAATACCTTCTCTATTTATCCACCAAGTCCTTCAAGGAATATGGAAAAGCAAACACCATTGTAGAGCAGGCTCTTAGCTCTATCAAAACTGTGTATTCATCAACTGCAGAGAAGAATATAATCAAAAGATATTCCCAAATCCTTGATCAAACAACGAGGATAGGGCTGAGGAAAGGATTTGCAAAGGGTCTAGCTGTTGGGAGCACGGGCCTTGCTTTTGCGATATGGGGTTTTCTTGCTTGGTATGGGAGCCGTTTGGTTATGTACAATGGAGAGAGTGGAGGGAAAATATATACAGCTGGCCTTGCTTTCGTATTGGGTGGACTGTAAGTATCAACTGGTCTTTTCATCAAGTTTTTGATTCCTTCGTTATTTCCTTTAAAGATAGGTAGTTTGCACTTTCTTATTAAGAGTAGAGTTGGATAAACACTACTCCATGCAACTGCATCAAAATTCATTCAAACAACCACCATGTTCTGTTCATAAGTTGCTTTATTGTTCTTTTCATTAGTTGCCACAACTTTTTTCAAATCAACCGAATTCAACGAACTATTATGCAGATCCCTTGGAGTGGCCCTCCCTGAAGTTAAGTACTTCACGGAAGCTTCAGTTGCAGCCACACAAATATTTGATCGAATCAACCGAATTCCACAAATTGACGGTGAAGACAAAAAAGGGATTGTATTAGAGAACATAAGCGGAGAAGTAGAATTTGAGCATGTCAAATTCACATACCCTTCACGGCCTGATTCCATTGTTCTAAACGATTTCAACCTTAAAATTGAAGCAGGAAAAACCGTGGCTCTTGTTGGTGCAAGTGGGGGTGGAAAATCCACAGCGATTGCTTTGCTTCAAAGGTTCTATGATGCAGATCGTGGAGTTGTGCGAATTGATGGTGTTAGTATACAGGGACTTCAGTTGAAATGGTTGAGAGGGCAAATGGGGCTTGTTAGTCAAGAACATGCACTGTTTGGGACATCCATAAAGGAGAATATTATGTTTGGGAAAGTTGATGCTTCGATGGATGAAGTGGTGGCTGCTGCTATGACTGCAAATGCTGACTATTTCATTAGGCAGCTTCCAGAAGGGTATGAGACTAAGGTTCGTAACGTTGCTTATAGTAGATTAGTAGGCCATTACATTCTATCAATTACTGCACCTCAAGTGTTTCGTATGGTTTCTGTTTTCTTTATTTTAACTGTCTGATTTCACACTAAATTGTTTTCATATGTCATTGTTGTGCAGAAGTGCTCTTGAAATTTGGATACATCTTTTTCGTTCACTTAAAAACTGAGTTGTTTTCAGAAACTTTTTCTAAATAAGTATGCAAAAATATGCTTACTAAGCCTTCTGTGTTCTCCAAAAATCAAAAGAGGGAAAACCAAAAATGAAAGGAATGCAAAGCTGGTTATTAAATTTTCGGGTTTCTTGAGCTTATTTGTTGGTAAGATTGATGATGTAGTATTATTCTTGTATTGTCAACTTTCACAGGTAGGTGAACGTGGAGCACTTTTATCAGGCGGGCAAAAGCAGAGAATTTCTATTGCTAGAGCCATTATCAAGAACCCTGTGATTCTTCTACTAGACGAAGCAACAAGCGCGCTTGACTCGGAATCAGAAACACTTGTGCAAAATGCCCTTGATCAAGCCTCAATGGGAAGAACCACACTGGTAGTTTACCCTTTTTTAAGTTGGATTTTTTTCGGTTATGCCTGCCTTATAAGTTCATAGGTTAAGGTTGTCTTTTGGAGTCTTTGGACCACAGATCTTTGAAGGGTACGTATACTGGATAATAAAAGAAGTAAATTCTGCCTCTTTTCCAGCCCTTTTTCTTTTTCCTCCATAAATCTCTACAAACCACACTCAAGTTAGTCCACCGCATGATCACACACTCATCCAAAATGTGCAATTATTTGGAATGAATGGTATAGGTTCAGCACTATTGTGACTGTTGGCTTTATGGCCAGCATCCACCTTGTACTCGAGGCACCCTCCACTGGCGCGGGGCAAACGTATTGGGAGGACTAACCACCTTCACCCATCGGTGCAGTATGGGCAACATTGTCGAAACATCTCATGTCCACTTGCCGCTAAGTACAGGGCTTTGCACTGCCCTTTTAAGATTAAGTTGCGCCTTCCCCTAACAGCAATTGCTTTTAGGTGAGTTGGTTAGCACCTGTCTAACGGTAACCCATGGCTCAAATGCAAGAAAGCTACAAGTTCTCTTTTTTCTTTGGAAATTGTCAAATTAAATACAGATTAGGAGACTTATCTGCAATTCTGCATTATCTTACTGCTGTTGGTCTTGATTAGGTTGTTGCCCACAAGCTCTCTACAGTAAGAAATGCAGATGTCATCGCGGTCATGAGTGGAGGTTGCATCATTGAAATAGGTTCGCACCATGACCTCATCAACAGGGAAAATGGGCATTATGCAAAACTGGCAAAACTACAAAGGCAGTTTAGCACCGGTGACCATGACCAACAACATATCAAATCCCATGTCTCCTCCGCAGCAAGAAGCAGTGCAGGCAGGCTTAGCACCGGTAGATCAAGCCCGGCCATCTCCTCTATGCCGTTACCTTGTGGTCCAGATGCACATACGATATCTTACCCTCCACCATCCTTTTCGAGGCTTATTCCTATGAACTATTTAGAGTGGAAACAAGGCCTAATTGGATGCCTCTCTGCTATAGCCTTTGGTGCAATTCAACCTGTATATGCCCTCACAATTGGTGGTATGATTTCGGCCTTCTTCTCGCCTAGTCATGAGGAAATGCGGGCTAGAATCCAGACATATGCTCTAATTTTCTCAACCCTCTCAATAATTTCTATCATTGTAAGTATCTTGCAACACTACAATTTTTCCTACATGGGCGAGCAGCTGACGAAAAGGATCAGACTGAAAATGTTGGAAAAAGTCTTGACTTTTGAACCAGCATGGTTCGATGAAGAGAAGAACTCCAGTGGGGCCTTATGTGCTAGACTGAGCAATGAAGCTTCCTTGGTGAAATCCCTTGTCGCGGACAGAGTTTCCCTTCTAGTCCAAACCGTTTCAGCCGTGATGGTGGCAGTGATCATGGGATTAGTCGTCGCATGGAAGCTTGCGCTCGTTATGATTGTGGTGCAACCCCTCACAATTCTGTGTTTCTACACGCGGCAAGTGTTATTATCTTCTGTTTCGACAAAATTTATAAAGGCTCAGAACCAAAGTGCTCAAATTGCTGTGGAGGCAGTGTATAACCACAGGATCGTTACTTCATTTGGAAGCACAAAGAAAGTACTCGGGCTTTTCGAGGAGGCCCAGAATGAGCCAAGGAGGGAGGGGAGGAAGAAGTCGTGGCTAGCCGGAATCGGGATGGGTTCGGCCCAGTGTTTAACTTTCATGAGTTGGGCATTGGATTTTTGGTATGGTGGGAAGCTAGTACATTCTGGGGAGATATCAGCTGGGGATGTGTTTAAGACTTTCTTTATATTGGTGAGTACTGGAAAAGTTATAGCTGAAGCTGGGAGCATGACCTCTGATCTTGCCAAAGGATCCGTTGCCGTGGCATCTGTGTTTGCTATTCTTGATCGACAATCACTAATTCCAGAGACTTACACTGTAAGTGAGAGTTTTTGTTGGTTTAACACTGGAATAGTTACAGTTTATGATTCTACCCTGTCGACATATTTTGGGCATTTTTTTGCTTCAATTTAAACCAAAGGTGCACTACGCTAAATTTGACTTTTACTGGCAGTAATTACAATCCGCTGGGAAAAATAACTTTTACCCCTGTTTTTTTACCGGCAGTACCCATTACCGGCTGTAATTATAAACTGCCGATAAAATAACTATTACTCGCGGTAATCCCGCAAACCGCTTGTAAAACTATGAATTTTAATATAAATATAAATATTAGCAAAAGGTTTGGGCGGCTGCGTGGTTAGGTGTCAAGGCTCCACGCATAAAGTCACGGGTTTGAAACTCGGGAAAAACTTTTTTTTTTCCTGGAAAAAATTTCTTTCCGGAAAAAACCTTTACCGGCAGTAAATTACCACCGTTTTTTCTTTTTTCTTTTCCCGACGGCAGTATGATTTTCGCGTTATTACCGTTGGAAATACTTTTACCGGCAGTTTTTGTTCCTTTACGGGCAGTTTTTTAATGCTGCTAATGCTAAAATTTGGCATAGTGGTGTTACAGTGATTGACATTGATTTCTGTTGTTACCATTAGGCGGGGGATGGATCCAAGTTGGAGAAATTGGCGGGCGGGATAGATATGAGAGAGGTTGATTTCGCGTACCCAAGACGGCCTGATTGCCTTGTGCTGCGCCAGTTTTGCCTGGAAGTGAAACCGGGTTCAAGCATTGGACTCGTGGGGAAAAGTGGGTGCGGGAAATCTACAGTGATTGCACTGATTCAGAGGTTTTACGACGTTGAGAAGGGAGCAGTGAAGGTTGATGGGGTCGACATAAGGTCTCTTGGTATTAGTTGGTATAGAAGGCAAATGGCGCTCGTTAGCCAAGAACCGGTGATATATTCTGGCAGCATTCGTGATAATATTATGTTTGGGAAGCTTGATGCATCGGAGAACGATGTTGTTGAGGCTGCCAGGGCTGCCAATGCTCATGAATTCATCTCGTAAGTTTT